>JAQZBX010084418.1:0-13261 GCA_029593785.1 Cabassous unicinctus | reverse complement strand
GTAATATGGGGAAAAGTTCTAGCATATGTGGAATTGTAGTGACCAAAGGGGATGAAAGAAACAATGGCTCAGAAGGAATAAATGAAAATTTATTGGCTGATAATTTTCCCAAATATATGAGAATTATGAAGCCACAGACTTTAGAAGTCCTACAAACCCAAACAAGAAAAATACAAAGAAATCATGCATAAGCCTATCAAGTAAAACTGCAAATACAAAAGTCAAAGAAAAAAAATTTTTAAAGGATAAAGAAAAATTCATAATATTGGTTTTGATGGTGATTTCTTAGATATGACACCAAAAACAAAAGCAGCAAAGGAAAAAAAATACATAAAATGGAATTTACCAAAATTAAAAACTTTTATATATCAAAGGACATTATCAGGAAAATGAAAAGACACCCTACAAAATGGGAGAAAATAATTGCTAGCTACATATACAATAAGGATTTACTATCCAGTGTATATGAAGAGATCCTATGACTCAACAACGAAAAGACAAACAACCCAATTCAAAAATGGGCAAAGGACTTAAACAGACATTTCTCCAAAGAAAAGATACAAGTGGCCAATAAGCACAAGAAAGGATGCTTAACATCATTGATAATGAGGAAAATGCAAATCAAAACCACAATGAGATACCACCTCACACCCCCTAGGCTGGCTATTACTTAAGAAATCAGAAAAGATCAAGTGTTGGCAAGGACGTAGAGGATTGGAATCCTTCTACATTGTTTGTGGGATTGTAGAATGTTGTGGCCACCATGTAAATCATTTTGGCAGTGCCTTAGAAAGTTGAACCTAGATTTGCCATATGACCTGGCAATCCCTCTTCTAGGTATTACCCAAAAGAATTGAAAGTTGGGACTTGAACAGATATTTGTACACCCAATGTTCATGATATTCACAACAGCCAAATGTGGAAGCAACCTAAATGTCCACAGTCTGATGAATGAATAAACAAAATGTGGTATATACACACAATGGAAGATTATTCTGCAGTAAAAAGGAATGCAGTTCTGATACATGCCAATACATGGATGAACATTGAAGAGATCATGTGGAATGAAATAAGCCAGACACAAAAAGACAAATGTTGTATGATCTCACTTATATGAAATACCTAGAATAAGCACATTCATAGAGACAGAAAGTAGATTACAAGTTACTAGGGGATGGGGGTGGAAGTGTAGGGGGAATGAGGAGCTATTGTCTAAAGAATGCAGAGTTTCTGTGTGAGGTGATGAAAAAGTTTGAGTAATGAAAGTTGGTGATGATAGCACAATACTGTGAATGTAATTCATATCACTGAATTGTACACTTGAAAGTCATTAAAATGGCAACTTTTCAGTTGTATATATATTACTACAATTAAAAGTAAAACATATGAACATATGCATACTCAATGACTCAGAAATCTCTTACGTAGGCATATACCTAATCAAAATTCATACCTATGTGTTGCAAAAGACATGAGAGTGGTCAAAACAGAACTGGTCCCAAAGTGGAAACAGTGCAAATGTCCATCAGTAATAGACTAGATAAATATACTGTGATATATTGATACATTGATTACTCTACAGTAACGGTTCTCAAGGGTGGTCCATGAATTCCTGTGGGTTCCTGAGACCCTTTCAGGAGGTCAGTGAGGTCAAATAAAGAGATTTTAGTGAGTAGACAAATTCACAAATGCAGAATTCATGGATCATGAGAACTAACTGTATATGAACAGTTCTTCAGTTGGCAATACTTTCCACCATCCTCTTTATAGTAGCAAAACATGAAAGAATTTAAATATCCAAACATGGAGGAGTGCTTAAATAATGATGATGCACGTCTATAATAGGTACTACGCAGGTTTTGCAAATCAGAAGAGGGACCTTGGCATGAACCAAGGGTTCAGAGAAGGCTCCTAGCTTGAGATGTTGCTTGAGATGAATCTTGAGGGATAAATAAGTGCTAACCAAGGAAGGAGGGGCAGAAGAGTGTTCAGGCCAAGGGAAGACACTCAGAAAAGCCTCAGGGGTTGACACCAGCCTGTGTACATTCAGATAACTCTCAGCAGCTAAATATCAAGCATGAAGACTGAGGCAATAAATTGGAAGATAGAAGGCTGGAGAGGAATTTATCCTGCAGGAATTGGGTTTTTAAGTACAAGATTGATATGATCACATTAGCACTTTTGATAGCTCACTCTGGCAGCAGATTGGAGGAGGGACTTAATGAAGGCTTGCCAGCAGGAGAAGATTGAAAAGCAGAGGAAAGAGAAAGGGGACTGATGGAGCAGATTCTACAGGGAAAAGAAGAAATAGCCCATATAGAGACTGACCTAAGCAAAGGGGAAGGAAGAGCTTCCTCATGGTCAGAGGCAGGGGGTTGGTGAGGATGGGTGAGGATGTGGATGAATTTGTACGTGCAGTAATGGAAAGCGAGATGGTTAATGTGTGATGGCTTCCATTCTCGGGAAGGAGAAAGCAAGGTGGTCTGCTTTCCCTGAGAGATGAGTGGGTGTCTTGAACAGAAAGGTCAAGCTTTGGAACAGTTGATCTGGAGAATGGGAGCAGGTACTGGACTAAGGCACATCCAAGGATTATCTAAAGATGTCAATAACCCCAATTTTTGTTATCCCTTGGCATGTTCTCTCAAATTATATCAAAATAAGTAATATGCATATAGTACTTGACAACTGACAAAGAAGATTTCATAGGCATTATCACATTTAATATTTGGTCTCCTGGCAGATCTATATTTTGGCCAGACCATTTGACAGAAGATGCCAAATGACAACGAGCAACTCAGCAAGGACAAGACGTGGTGGTGCCAGAAGCTGAGTCCTTGGACTGTACCAACGTGTGTATTTACACCATGTGCATTTCCACAATGTTATGCAAATATAGCATAGCATTTCCCTTTGGCCTTTGAGTGTACACCGATTCTTGGTCCTTTCATGTCCTGGAAAGTTGTAACACTCGAGTTCTGAAGACAAGAGGAGAGTGATTTGGGTCAGTTCAAGGGCAGAGGCCCACTGCCTGGACAGCAGTGAACATGGCAGATCGATCAGGAACAAATTCTGAGCAGAGCTTTGCAACCCTTATTGGAGTTAAATTGCCTTTACTTAGCAACTGCCAGGCTTTAAAGAGTTTGAGAACCTTTGAAGTAGAACAAAGGGTCTCCAAATGCTGTTTGGAGATTTGAAAAAGAAGGGAAATCTGGACTTAAAGGGCCTGTATCTTGTTAAGGAAGGGTTTGGCTTCAGGATACAGGTCATTATCTTGGATGGGGAATGGGACACAGCCATAGGACTTGTGGGCACATCCCACCTGGAGGGTCACCTTTGTCAGCTCACCACAGCTTGGTGGTGCCTGCCTTTGCCAGGGTCACCCCTGGAGCCTGCCAGCTGCTGGTGTGCTTCCTGCCCCAGCTGCCCCACAGGAACCCCTGCTGTACAATGGTGTACAATGTTGACACTCATTACCCTTGTTTGTTTAACGTGTCATTAGTCCTATAATCACAGCTATGTGGCCTCACAAAAAATGTGAAAAGCCAGTATCTACAGCCAACAGCTCAGATGCTGCTCAGAGAGTTGGGGTAATGATTAAAGCTACAGAGCCCTGGCTCCCCAGGCCAAGTGCTGCACATGCAGGGTGTGGGGTGAAACTCAAAGTAAGGAATGTCAAATTTTCATCTGCACTCTAGTGTCCATGCACTGAGTGGATCAGGAAGTTTATGTATCTCATTTAATCCTGTGACTCACCATTCTCACTGCTAATAACATATCCAAAGGAAATAATGTGATACACTCAATTCTCATTATCCCTGGTAGTTATGTTCTGCAAACAATGAATTAGCTGATACTGAACCATGGCTCTTAGGGGAAATTCCACGTTAGGTACCTGCAAGCTTTGTGGCCATAGTATTTTCATCAGCTGATTAATACATAATCTGATTTATGTGTATTTCTGTTTAAAGACATCTTGTATATATTGTTGACTCATTAACATTGAACTCATGTCCAACAGCACTATAACTTAGGCTTGAACAAAGCTCGTCTAACATATTTTCTCCATGAGCTGCATCAAAACCCTCTTGCACTTAGTAACACTAGACAGCACTTCAGCACTACACTGGGCAGGGGGCAATTTTAAACAGCAAAATCACCAAAAAAAAAGTACAAAAGTGTGAAAAACATGGCACTATTTAGAATGCAAAAAGGATACTGGCTCACAGTTTAAGAGCTGAAATAAGGCAGAGTAACACTTTGTCCAAGCAACTCAGATTTTTCACTGCTCTGTGTGTGTTTGTGAATTACTGTAAAGGCCACGAGTATTGATTTTGGGGTTACAAATAGACTTTAGTGATTAGGCAAATTCACAAATACAGAATCTGTGGATAATAAGAACTGGCTGCATATGCACAGATATTCAGTAGACATTTTTCACCATCCTCTTTATAGTAGGAAAAAAAAAAAAAAAGAAACAATTTAAATACCAAAACATGGACAGATGGTTAAATAACCACTATTTGTGCCTGTGATAGAGTATTACACAGCCATCACATATCGTGCTCTAATAAGGACAGCCAGTAGTCCTGGCAGCATCTTCAAGTCCCCTGTGGGTAGACACTGTCCTGGACCTAAATGGATGACTTGAATAGTGGGGCAAAGCCTGGCTTTCAACCTTCTTTGCCATGTTGGCCAGATGCTCTTGTACAGGCCACAACCTACACAGCCATTCATTGCTGTCCTGGAGTCAAGAATATTTAATGCTATGGGACCAGGTTCCTGATTTAAAAAGAGGTTTAAAAAGGAGGTGAGAAAACAGCATGCTAACATTAATGGCAATAAAATCTACATATTTGCATAGAAATGAAAAACTGAAAGAAAATATAGTGTGCCAGGCATTAGTGCTGTCTGCCAAACATTTCTAGTTCTCTCATCTTGACAGTAGCTGCTATGATTGCACTTCCTCTCTCTGAGCTAGGTAAGGCCATGGAGAAGTGAGCAGAAGATTTAAGAGCCCATGAGCGATTTGCTAAGCTCTCTTTTATAAACTTCTGCTAGGACAACACTCAGTGTCCTAGATAGTGGCTGCTCCATCAGCCAGAGTTGCTGAGTGAGGCTAAGGCACAGCAGAGACCCCTGCTAACTCACAATGCACTTGGGGCATGAGTGAGAAATAAGCCTTTGTTATTTTAGGCTAATGATATTTGGAGATGCTTGTCACTGCAGCATAACCTAGCTTTTCCTAAGTAATACACACACCAAAAATGTTAGGCCAAGTTATAGCGGAATTGTATTAAAACACATATCATTCATATGGATCAGTGAAAAAGAGACCAAGAGAGCTACAGTTAAAGCAAGTATGAGATTGATTGAACAATATGGGAAAAAAATCAGAACCACATGAGCAAAAATATAAATTAAGTTATTTATGACTTAATATAAAATATATTAAATATAATAAATATTATTTTATAAATAAAAATATAAACTAAGTTGTATTGGATGACTGCCCAAAGCATAAAATAAATATGCATGAGTCTCTACTGATATAAATAAAATATTGAAAAAATAAATAAATGGGGGAGAAGAAACAAATCTTCCTTACAGAAGAATTTCCAATAATATATAGATGGATGTTCCCTTCTCCAAGAGATGGAGCTTAAATTTCTCACGCCCTTAATGGAGGGCTAGACTTCGTGACTTGCTTCCAAAGACTTACGTATGGAAAGGGAAAAGTAGTAATGTTCCAGTAGAGAAATCTGGCAAACAGTACTTTAACAAAGTGATAAAGGTACTATCATCAGAGATGTTGGGTATCCTGCAACCCCTGGTAGCAGATGTTGAGAGGAACGCTTTGTCTCTGTGCTATTCTTTCCCCAAATCCCTAACTCCAGGCTAATCATGAGAAAAACATCAGGTAAACACAGATTGAGGCGGGGGGACATTCTGTACAACACCTGACCTTCTCAACGGTCAAGGTCATGAAAATGAGGAAAGACTGAGAAACTGTCCCAGACCTCAGGAGCCATAAGGAGACCCAATAACAAAATGCAACGTGGGATTCCAGCCTGGACCCTGGACAAGAAATAAGGTTATTCCCAGGAAAACTGGTGCAGTCACAATGAAGTTTGGAGTTTAGTTAAGAGCCAAGAACCAATGTTGGTTTCTTGGTGGTGGCGAATGTACCATGATAAGATGTTTCCAACAGGGAAAACTGGGCGAAGGGGATATGGGAACTCTCCGTACTATCTTTGCAAATTTAATAAATCTAAAATTATTCCAAAA
This sequence comes from Cabassous unicinctus, assembly GCA_029593785.1. Lineage (NCBI taxonomy): Eukaryota > Metazoa > Chordata > Mammalia > Cingulata > Chlamyphoridae > Cabassous > Cabassous unicinctus. Next base: position 6,976 of record JAQZBX010084418.1, on the reverse strand, counting down.
TTAAAACTTTATTTAAAAATATAATGGGAATTTCCCCAACAATTCGACTTATGAATTAGAGATGGAGGTGAGTCCATGGCCCTCTCAGTGGGACCCATCCCCATATTTTCTCAGGTGTAAATGACTCATTGTACTGAGTGTAATTCTTGTGTTTAAAGCCAAATCTTTGTGGTAAAACTTGTCCTCCAAAATTGTACAAGCCAGCCATTTCATCTGGTAAAACAAAGAAATGGCAACTGGTCCCCCAAATGGTGGAAAAGTGCCTGGTGGGCTTACAGAAGGATAGTGAAGTATTCACAAAACCACACATGGCATTGTTCTCCAGGAAGAATTTAAGGGAATTCTAAGAGTACAGTGGAATGACTATGCTAGATTTTCATTTTATGACTAGATCTTAAAACCTAACCGTATATAATATGTAGGCAATCTTCTTTATAATTTTGGGACATTTTAAATATTCACTAATAAGCAATTCCATCAAGGAAGAGCAATAGCTGTTTGATTTAAGGGTCAAATCTAGCTTCCTTTAGCATCCAACTTTTTCTAGCCAAAGAAGCAAGAGGCAGATTGACATTTTAGGTGACCTCCCATTTATGGAGACGGGAGTGAAACTGCTCCTTGGAAAGAGACTTCCCGCCCCAAAGATCCCATGCTCTCGTTGGTCATGCTGCTCTCTTTCCCACTGGTGCAGCTGAGAGGCCCAGAGGTTTTGGCGAATAAGAACTACCATTGTAGCTGGGCAGGAGAGAGCACCAGAGGAAATCCTGCCTGTGTGAGCACTTTGTAATTATCATGCAAAACAGTGATGAGTATTAACGTTTTTTCTTTCCCAGCGCTCTTCCTCAGTGCTCTCACTGTAGGGTGTAACCCCAGCGAAGACAGCGTTCTGTATTAAAGGCACTGGGTTGCCCACTGCCCCCTCAATACAACACATTCCTCAAGGTTTTTGTCCATTTCTCGGGCCCCAAGTCCTGGCAAGTGGAAGCCATTGATCAACATCTGTGGGATTGAAAATGAAGTTCATAGACCTTCATCCCTGCTACTCTGGGGAAACAAATTTCTGCAGCTGGTCACTCCCTACCCAGAATAACAAACTCCACACAAAGAGGATTAATGAGACTGAAACAGAGCCAAACAACAACACCTCATGGTCAGCAAAGAACGAGGGTCAGGAGCTGGGCGGCTCCAGCTCATTCCCGCAGCCACATGTAAGCCCCTCTCAAAGGCAGTATTCAATAAACAGATTACCGAATCAGGTTTTCTCTTGTGCATTTTCTACCTATGACCAACAGATCTACCATGAAATATAAGTCCTAAGTGGAGACCTGGGTTTTAGTTAACTGATAGGAGCAATTCATGAGAAAATAATGAAATAAAAAGCTTTCCCCGTTTGTCGGTAAATCATGTGTAGGATCTATATGCGTGCCCATAAAATGTTCATGGGCCATTATGGGGAAGGTGTTTTGGGCTCCAAGTGGCAGGAGGGCCTGGCTTCTCCATCAAGCCACAGCCAAGCTCAAGGGGACTTCGGGTACATCTGTTTGGATGACTCAGGCCAGGCAATGCTCTCTCCTCGGTGTCCAGATACTTGTACTTTTCTCTGCTGTGGAGACACAGCCCCTGGATTCTTAATAAACGTCAAGCAATACCAGAGTCATAATCATATTTCCAGCAATAATGACAAACAACTGGCGCTCCGAGCAGGTGGAGAGGGACCCGATCACCACAGCACAATTCAACGTTCGTTAAATTCACTCGCATATTAATTTCAGAGATGAACGGTTGTTTCTAATTTGTCCTTCCTTTTTTTTTTTTTCTGAACCGTGATGTTTTTATTAAATTCAATCGTCATGAGTACATGGAGAATGACTACTTAAAAAAAAGAAGAAAAAAGCGAGCCACTGTGGTGTAGCAAAGTATGAAAGCTTTAAAATCTCAGGTACCAGGACTTCTCAAGGAAGCCTCCCTAACTGCCTCTTTCACCTTCCTGCCAGGGCCACAGAGAGACTCGGGAATATCACCGCGTGGCTCTCACCTGAGCTCATGCCATCCTCACCTGGTTTCCATCATCCTCATCCTCAAAGGAAGGGCCCAGTAAGACTCACACCTCCTCGGGGAGGGGCTTACAGGACAGGGGCCTGGAGGACAGATGGATACACAGACCCACCCCTGGGGATTGCAACCCATGGAAACCCCTTCCCCTGAACTTGCATGGCCTTTAGGCTCTTTCACTCCAAGTAATGCGTAGCATCAAGGCAACTTGGGTTTGGTAACTGAGATCTCAAGGAGAGGTAACAAATGGGGACTGGAATTTATGGGACAGATTCCTTCTTTAGGTCTTAAGGAGAGAGACAGGGCTGCCTCGTGCAGGACCACCCTAGCCCTGCCAGCCTTAGCTCTCAGGACGGTGCTTGTTGTCATCTGAGCTCACACCAGGAGCTTCCTGGGGGCCATCCTGACGGCATCCCTGCCTTCCTGGATGTTGCACGTGCCACCCCACCCAGGTGCTTTGGGGGTCACGCTGGCAATGGCAGAGAGGCGCCCCACTGCTGGGTGGCCTGTGTGCCACAGACAACCTGACGAACCCCAACCTTCCTGCTTTCCCTTTGGCTGGGCCCTCCCAGATGCAGCCTTTGCAACTTGAAAAAAGAGGGCTGGGAATGAAGTTTAGATGCTATAATGTGGACAAACTTCAGAAACGCTATGTTAAGTGAAAGGAGCCGGGCACCAGAGGACAAAAATGACGAGATTCCATTGATCTGAAATGACCAAATGGGCAGTTCCAAAAAGACAGAAAGTGGACGGGTGGTTGCCAGGGGCAGGGGGCAATAAGGTGAGTGCTTAACGGGTACAGGGTCCCCTTTGGATTTGAGGAAAATGTTTTGGAACTAGAGGTGATGGTTATACAACATTGTGGCTGTCCCAAAGGCCATGCTTTCAAGTGGTTAATTTTATGCTATGTGGATTTCCTCTCAATTAAAAACATAAAGAGGTAAGCCTGCTTCTGTTTTAGTCTCTTTTGAGCCAACGATTCCCAGCACCTGCTCTCATCTCAGTGATGTGCTAGCCCTGGGCCCTTAGGGATGAGCAACTCACAGTACTTGTCTCCTATTACCATGAAAGTCAACTGAGAATGTCACAGAGAGGGGCCAGGGATGCTGAGCCACAGAGGGCCATGGCCAGGGTGAGGCGGGCTTGGCTTTCAGAAGGGGACGTGCTCTTGAAGCACAGGGCGAGGAGCTGGGTGATGGAAGGGGGAGGGTCTTCCAGGCATAGAGGACCACACTTGTCCAAGCATTAGAGAAGGGAGAAAACAGGGTGCAGGATTACAAAATATGGCACTGGACCTGAATGGAGCAAGGGCTGTTTGGTTTCCTTGGCTGCTCAAACAAACACCGGGCAATAGGAAGTTACTGGCTCACGGTTCTGAGGTTAGGAGAAATCCAAAATCAAGGCATCAGCAAGGCGATGCTTTCTCCCCGAAGGCTGGTGTTCTGGGGCCGGCTGCCAGTGATCCTTGGTCCTTGGTTCCTCTGTCACATGGCAACGCACATGGTGGCTTCTGCTTTGCCCCCGCCGTGTCTTTTCCCTGGAGCTCTCATCCCTCAGGTATTGGACGGCTACTTCTTTCTCTCAGCTGCACTCTTACTTCTTTGACTTTCTGATCCACAGCCATCACCAGTCGGTCTCCATCAGCTCATGCCTTTCCTTCAGCTTATTTGGCACTGCCTGTTGTTTCTTCAAGTGTTCACTTCTGCTTCCAGTCTGTGCCCCCAAACAGAGAGCAGGCACCCCTCCTCTTCCACTCAGCTGCCTCCCCAGCCCATCCCAGCAAGAATCAATGCTACACATGCTCGGCATTGTTCAAGGCCTTAGCTATTGCCACTGTTGGTCTTTATTATACCAGTAGATAAATCAGAACCCAAGGACCCTTGGGTCCTAACCCCAGACCCCCCCAGGTCTGACTTGGATGCTTTCTTCCACTCTATCTCCTCTACCCAGTCACTCTCCTCCCTTCTTTGCCAGACCAAAAAGCCAAGTTTTCACCCACCCCCATCGACAGCAGCAAAGAAGAAAATCTCAGAACTTCCCGTTCTGAGACCTTGAAAGACTTTTTTAATTAACCAAAATGGCTTCTCATAATAGATGGGTCCCAGGGCGAGAGCGCGGCTGTAACTGACGTGGCAGGCGCCCCGCCGCCGAGCTGGGAGCGGGGGGCCTAGCGGCTGTGAGAAGCAGCAGCGCCTCTGGAGGGGCCCCGGACGGATTTCCCGCTCCAGGACCATCTGCCGTTCTATAATTTATAGAGTTTGGGACGTTTCCGTCTTTTGAACCACAGAGCATTTTTGCACTGACAAACATGCTTAAGTTTTAAATACTTGAATTTAGAGAAAAAAGCCAACAGAAACACACCTTACCCGTAAATCATAATTTTAAAAAATTGGAAGCATTTCTGGGATGATGACACATTCCCCTTCCCCCACCAGGCCTTTAGCTTTCAGAATGCAGGTATATCTCACATTAGGAAACCCAATATACAAAAATCTGAAGGTCAAAGGAGATTCTTGGGTATAATTAGCCTTTAAAGTAAAGGACTCTCTTAGGTTTCCAAAAGGATTCAACCCAGGATTCCTTTAAAAATTGCCAGGTTCCTAAAGTAACTTCAAATCTGTTTTAATTTAAAAAACCTTGATGCATATTTAGTTTTTTTTCCCCCAGAAACCCATCTACTGCGATTCTTCTTAGATATCATCTAACTAGGGAAAATTATAATCAGACTAGAAAGTCTCTTTTAGTATAGGAACCATGTGTTATTCATCTATTCTTAGCAAAAAATACTGTGTCCACTCAACAAACTCATGTGCTGTTAAATTGTATAAGATGAAGTATTTTGTCAATTAAAATCTGGTAAGCCAGGTTGCTTTCTTGGACCTTCACTGGTGACAGCCCTCTATATGGTAAATACAGATAGCTGATTTTGTAATCAAATAAATCATTCTAGGAGAGAAAGGAAAGAATCGACAACTACAAGCAGGTGGTGAGTTCTGGTTACCTTTTGAGATTCCATGCCTCTGTTGGGGTGGAAGTCGTTGGAGAGAGGGCTCAGCGTCTGTTCCTAGGGACGTTCCAAAGCAGGATATGGGCTACGACGCGCCTTTCAATGGGCACGTGTGGCCTGAGTTTGGGGACGTCCCCTCGAGTCATGGAACTCTGGATTCCTGTTCCATTTCACTCTATGTTCAGTGCCTGCTCACTTGGAGAGGCTCCAAACCACCATCTTGTGGCCAAAAGCAAACTGATGTAAATGGCATTTCTCAGGAAGCCAAATGACTGGAAGAATTATCAATAAGTGGTTTGAACCATGCTCCCGTGGTAGAGGCCTTGGTAACTGTGTGTCCTTGTGGGTCACTGTGGAGGAGCCGTCAATTTAGTGTCCCGTTACAGGTGGGGACGAGTGCCACCAGCAGAAGACAGGATGACAGGCAAGCCATAGCATGACCTGAGTGGCAGTAGGGACATGCATCCCCCATTACTGTTCTTAGTAAGTCGGGATGTAGCCCAGCACACTCTATGAGTACTAAGAACAGATATGGTGAGAGGAAAATTCTATGTGCTAGCTGAGATAGGTACTTTCTGCGCCTTTGGAGAACGGTCAACTGATTTTAGCAGATGGTCAGGTCAGGGCTCTGCTAGCCTAGCTACTGTCCTTCGCATGAAGGAGAAAAAGGAGACCCCTCTGGATGGAAAAATGAGGACAAGCTGCCCTTCGTCTGGGTGGGCACAGACCCATAGCTCAGCCCAGAGGGACCCAGGGCCCACCCACAAACCTGGGCGTGGGTCAGCATGCGGGGAGGTGATGACGCCGCGCCCCCCAGCTCAGGGCTTTCTGTCCACCACCAGGCACTGTCCATCCCAGGACAGATGCCTTTCTCTGCTGGAACTATGGGGGTGCTGTGTCTGCATCCCCGAGCATGGGGCCGTAGTGGTGCAGGGACCTCTCTCCGTAGCCACGCCTGACATCGGTCCTTTAACGGGGACCAGTGACAGCCTCTCCGAGGTCACGTGGTCCATCTGCATTGATCTAAAACCTCGTTCACACAAAACTGAGGGCCCTAGGCTCACCATCCCCTCCATCTGTGCCCAGCCAAGCCATCTGAGAGGGCGGGGAGGACTCTGATGTCATCCGCAGAGCCTCTTCCTGCTCCTGCCCATCAGGAAACACCAGCTGGAGCTCGACTGGGAGCTCACGTCCACTGAGCTCCCATGACAGGCCACACACTTTAGTAAAAGATGGCCCTCCCAGGCTTCGATCGGGGTGTGTGAAAGAATGTGAGTGTCTAGGGGCTTCGAGCTTCTGGAGCTTCTGTCTGGTTGACCCTCATTTCCCCTGCATGCCTGGGGGCTCCCTGATGTTTCAGGAAGGGACCCAATCTGACGCGGTTACAGCATTTAGCACACAGGATAATATTTCATCAGAAACCACGAGGTTGCTCTCGCACCAGAAAAATGTGAACTTGCAAACGAGGCTGGGCCACAGCTCTGAGGTGTGCAGCCTCTCTCCTTCCTGTGTACCTAGGTGCACGTGTGGAGCCTGCTCTCAGCAAGTTGGTGATTCGATTCCCCAAGCCTAGCCTGACCAAAAGGAAACATTAAAAAGGTTTGCCCTAAGACGCCCTTAAAGGGCAGGCTCAACCAGAGAATTTAAGGCAGGATCGACAGAGAATTTTCAGAATCAAAAACATCAGTTGTGATTTTTTTTTTAAAAAGAAAAGGACCCCAAATGCTAACAAACCTATTAAATAAAATGATCAAATGGGAAAATAAAAGAAGCACAGAATGAAGTAACAAATATAAGAGGTGAATTTAGTACTGAAACCTCACTATGATTCAAGTGTTGAACCAAAGGGTGGCGGTTTTGATATCTATCAGTAATAGCAAATGTCTGCCTGTATTGAAGGAAAAAAAACAAAAAAAC
>JAQZBX010084417.1:0-13261 GCA_029593785.1 Cabassous unicinctus | reverse complement strand
TGGTCGGAGTGTATTTGTTGTGACACAGACCAGATCAATGTGATAGAGCTTCCTGTCTGGTGGCTAAGAGCCTTGTAATTCAAACTTTCTGAGACAGTTCTCCAGCCTTCTCTGGCAGCCCCCTCCCTTTTCCCAGCTAGGAAATATTTCCTCTCCCCTCTGAGTCCTCAACAATCAGTCCCTGTTAGTAGAGGAGGAGATTGTGAGGTTTGTAAATCTTTAGCCCCTTGCAGGCTCCAAGGCAAACAATGGTGCAGTCCCATCCGGCCTGAAAGAGTTCTAGGGACAGGGCAGACCAAACCTGGAAGTCAAAAGCCGAGTCAGCCCCAGGCTCTCTCCAGTCCTCAACAATTAGTCCAGGCTAGAAGAGAGGGAGATTGCAAGGGTCGGATTTCTCCAGTCCTTCCCTGGCTCCCAGGGCAAACTGCCGTGTGGAAGGGCCCGTGGGGCTCCGCAGCCCAAATTTGCGGGTCAGAACCTGAGTCAGCCTTAGGATGTGTCCCTCTCTCTCCCCCCTTTCCTGGGGTGGTAGATCCCTGGAGCCCCTTTGTTTGTAGTCGCAGGCCCAGAGGCCTGTGAATTCTAAAGAGTCTTTAGTGAGGGGGAGGGTTCCAGCAGCAGCAGGCGCTGCTGGTTCCAACTCACGGTCCTGTCGTCGCGATTTCCCTCTTTTGTCCCTCTCTCCTCTGGGTGCTGTGCAGCCTTCACCTGCTGTCCTACACCCTAGAAGGTCTTTTTTTGGGGCTATTTCAGCCTGTCCTCTAGCTATTTTTCTGGAGAAGACATCCCCGTGTCTGACTAGTCTGCCATCTTCCCAGAAGTCCTTCGCTTAGTTTGTTTGTTTGTTTGAAGTCCATACTGAGATGAGTTTTAAAATTCAAGGTTTCTTCCTGTATTTTTCTGGGTTGTTGTTTTTTTTTTAAACGTCAGTCTTTACCAGGTCTGGAATCTTTTATGGAGGAAGGTGTGAAGTAGAAGTCCAACTTTATTTTTGTTTTCCAATAGGTTGCCCAGCCATCCCAGTACCAATCTTTATCAAATACAGTGCTGTATTTTTAAACATCAGCACTATATTTCTAATGACCCAAAAGACGGGAAGGTTTCTCATGTTTGCTTTATTCAGCCAGCAGGTATTAAATGTTATATATCAGGCCTAGAGCTAGCTGGTGCAGTTGCCAACTGTGCTTCGGACACAAAGCCGCTCATGTCCCAGCAGGAAACAAGGCAATAACTAACTGTGGCATGATGTGCAGAGGGTTGTAACAGAAATCCATCCCAAGAGCTATGGGGCACAGGAGGAAACGTTTAACCTTGCCGGTGGGTGTTGGGAGAAGTCTTCAAAGAAGAGTTTAGTGCTTGAGCTGAGCCGCCAGACAGTTGCGCCACATCCTCCCAAGCTTGGAGGAGCTTTCCCAGCAGAGGAAATGGAGGCACAGAGACTTGAAAATGTACTTGTTCATTAGACAGTGGTGTCCATTTTAGTCTGGCCAAAGCATGGCCTGCAAAGGAAGATGAGAAGGCAGGTGGGGCCTGTTGAAGGTCCTCACGGGTTCCACTAAGGACTGGCTCCTGCGGCCAGTGGGTCTCAGGCCTGAGCGTGCACCAGAACGAGCTGGGGTGCCTGGCCTGTGAATCTGCATTTTGTAAAGTGTCCCAGGACAGCCTAATGCTCAGCCAAGGTGGAGAGGCCGCTCGCAGGCCCAGGGAGTTAGTGGAACTGTTAGTGGCATGGGAGGAGAGGCCACATCTGTCTCTGTCCTCTCTGCGTGCGTCTCCTCGGAGGTGGGAGAACAAGCCCAGGGTCGAGGGCCAGGCATCCAGCTGCCCTGGGCCCATCAGTCCAGGACCAAAGACCCCAACGTCTTCCTACCACAGATCTGGGGGCAAAATTGACTTAGATCATTGGGACCACTCTCAGCTTACCCCAAAGGAAGCAAATTCCTGCAGTTGTCTCTCAACCAGTTGCCCTGAGCAGTTGTTTGTATGTCAAATATCTTCAAGTCTCTAATTTTTTTTTATTCCCATCCCCCCGCCCTGAGGTTGGCTCCCTTGTCTGTCTGCTTGTTGTCTGCTCACTGTGTCTGCTCTTCTTCTCTAGGAAGCACCGGGAACCAAACCCGGGACCTCCCGTGAGGGAGGCGAGTGCCCAAAAGCATGAGCCACATCTGCTCCCCACTGGCTGTGCCATCTGCTGGCTGTGGCATCTGCTCGTCATGGTATCTGCTTGTTGTGGCATCTACTTGCTGCGGCATCTGCTTGACTTCTTTAGGAGGCACCAGGAACTGAACCTGGGACTCCCACGTGGGATGCGGGCACCCAACTGCTCGAGCCACATCCGCTCCCTCAAGTCTCTAATTTTTGTGTATGAATTTCCCAGTTAGTGGTATGGATTCCGTTGGAAGCCTTGCTATTTTCTAAGTGTCTTTCTCCTCTTTAGGAGTCAGAGTTTGACAGCAGTGCTTAGCTGCCGAAGAGCAGTTTCAGAACTGGTTTTCTTGCTGTTTTTCTGAACCTGGAGGGTGAAGGGCTCGGAGGCCCTGACAACTTGAAGACAAGATGAAGACAGTGCTCATGGTCGCAGAAAAGCCATCCTTGGCACAGTCCATAGCCAAAATCCTCTCTCGAGGTAGGGAAGACCGACCCTATGCTTCCTTTCTTGTTTTGCTCTTGAACACTTACACTTCACAGGACATCTCTTCCATTTTCTAAAGCGTGACTCCACCCCTCCCCTCCCCCAGGTGGGGTAGATTCAGTTCAGGCCAGCAGACATTAATGAGGCACCTTGGTATTCCTCACCAAGCGACACACCTATATCTGCAGGCATCTGACATGCCTAGCTGGTGCCAGGACTGGCTCCCAAAAGGAACAAGGCCCAGCTCCCAGGTTAGCGGAAGGCACAGAACAGGTAAGAGCTGCTGTACCATCAGGGTCGTTGGTCATAAGCAACAGAAAGCAACCCTGACTTAAGCAGAAAAGGAAGTACTGGAAAGGAGACGCAGCCAACATCCCCACTGGCATCACCACCACGGGCCACTTGCCACAGCCCCCTGGACTCTTAACTCTTTTGCAGCTGCCAGCCGGTAGCCTCCGTCACTCACTCAGGAGTTGCCGACAGGTTGGGCTTTGGCCACGGGCACTGCCGATACCCTGGAAAGCTGGGGAGGGGATTCCTGACCCTCACTGCCACTCTGGCTCTCGTGGTGGTTTTGTGGGCCCCTGTGTCACCTCCAATCTTGGAGTTCCCTCCAAACAGAAAGAGTGTTTAGATGCTGGGTACCCAGAAATGGCAGAGTCCTCCTTGACACCACCGTGGTCCAGCGGGTGGGGCAGGAGGAGGCCCTAGGACAGCAGGCTGAGATGTCCTGGTTTGAGAGGGGGGAGGAGACCCAAGAGGTCAGTGCCTGGCCCCCACAAGCCGAGGGAGGTCCAGTGAGGGCCATTGGTGGACAGGGCGAGGAGATGCCAGGGGTCTGGTAATTTCCTGGTGACCTTGGAATTCAAGTACGAATGAAGCGAGGCAGAAATGGATTTCGAGAGGAGAAAAGGCAATGAAGAGAAAGAGCCAGAGAACATCTGCTCTTTTTTTTAAAAAAAAAAAAAACTTTTTATTTTGAAATAATGTCAAACTTAGAGGACAGTTGCAAAAAATACAAAATCTTGGGGAGTGGTTATAGCTCAGTGGTTGAGTACCTGCTTTGCACGTACCAGGTCCCGGGTTCAGTCCCTAGTACCTCCTAAAACAAAAAAACAAAAAACAAAATTTATACCGACAACTCTAACATACCCCCCACCTAGATCAGATTTGCCAACTTTTAACGTTTTGCCACCTTTGTTGTCTATCATCCTGTCTGTCTACCTGCCTGTCTATTGTTTGTTTTCTAAACACCCGAGAGCAGGTTGTGTACATCGTGCTCCTTGAACACTTCCTACTTCCCAGTCCCTATCCTGCAAGTCTGCCCTTTTGGGAATGTTTAGAGAGGATGCCCTGCCTGTCCCCAGCTGACCTGGGGCCTTGCACTGCGAACACCCTGTTGTGAGGTACTTACACATGGTGTTTTCCAGAGAACCGTTAAATCTCTATAACTACTCGATGACCCACAGTGGCCTGAGGAGGTATCACTGACCCTGTAGGGAGAAGGACTCTGGCCCCTCCCCCCCCCGCAGAGGCAGCATCCGGCCCCAGGGAGCCCCATCGTGGCCACAGCTGGCGGGAGTTGCCACTGCGCCTTGTCTCCCCCCCAGGGAACATGTCTTCACACAAAGGGCTGAACGGAGCATGCTCGGTGCACGAGTACCCTGGGACCTTTGCCGGCCATCCGGTCCACTTCAAGATGACATCTGTCTGTGGCCACGTGATGACCCTGGATTTCCTGGGTGAGCCCCCTCCCCAGCCCGCCCTACATCCTGCCGAGGAGAACTCCAGGGTGAGAGGTTTCCAGAACCCATGAGCCACGAGGCCAGCAGACCATGGAGTGGTGACTCAGGGGTCCCGGGGTGAGGCGCCCAAGAGCCCAGGCTCTGGAGCTCGACTCTCTGGGGTCCTCATCCCAGCAGCACCTCCTTAGTCCCTGCACGGCCTCCAGCAAGTTTCCTGTGTGGATGGAGGTGGCCAGGCCTCCCATAGAGGGGCCTGGGCCATGTAGGTGTCCTGGAGGGAGCCGCTGCTCCTGCTGAGGTGGCCACTGGCCGTTGGTCACTTGGTGGCTGTCCTTGTCATCCCCATTCCATAAATATCACCCCGTCGTTACCTTAGAAGAGCCAGTGTCAGCAACCCCAAAGCTGCTTCCACTGGGCCTAGGTGCAGTGCCGTGGGGTTGAATCCATGCTCTGCTCCCCAGCCAGGGCCCCGGGACGCCCACGCGTTTCCATGTGTCATGCCTCACAGGGCCATTTGAGGATTTGATATGGCTGCACAGGGAAGGCCTTGGGTTGTTCCCGCTGTCTGGTAACGACTGCAATGGCAGTGATGGGGGTATGTGGTTAAACTTTTGGACACCAAGCTGTGTCATCAGCCAGCAGGTGGGGAGCCAGGATTTGAACTCGGCTCCGCCAGGCTCCATTCTCCTGGGAATGGGGCCTGAAAGGAAGCCAGAGCTGAACCTTAAGTAGACAAGTAGGTGAATGTTGCGGGATGGGCTGCCCAGAGGATTAGAGACTGCTGTGGAGACCCATCGAGCGCAAGGGCTAGGGATGGGGTAGGGCGGGGGCAGGGTCACAGAAAATCCAGGCTGGAGTTGAAGACAAAGGCCCAAGTGGCATGATTAGGTGCTCTAGCTAGATAAACCAGCCCAAGTGTTGGTGCTTCCAGCTGTGGGGAAAGTGCCAGAAGGGAGGCTGGGAGCAGCAGCCCCTGCCCAACTCACTCAGCTCCCACGGGGGGCTGGGAGGTGCAGTGTGAGCTCAGCAGCAGAGCAGGAGGAAGGAACGCACGGCAGGACTTTACCCAAGGCTCTGAACTCACACCTCAGCTCCACCCTTGGCTGCTGGGCCAGTCATCCCCCAAGCCTCCCTCTCCTTGTTGGTAAAACAGGAACACCACCATCGTCCTCCCAGGGTCATGGCGACTGGGGAGCAGAACTTCATAAACCAGGAAGGGTGACTCAGATGTCCCTGTGGCTGTGCTTTGTAGGGAAGTATAACAGGTGGGACAAAGTGGACCCTGCAGAGCTGTTCAGCCAGGCCCCGACGGAGAAGAAGGAAGCCAACCCCAAGCTGAACATGGTGAAGTTCCTGCAGGTGTGTGGGGTAGGGCCAGGGCACAGGCACACTGGGAAACCCCATTCTGGCCCCTGCCCTGCCCACGTCCTTCCACGGCACTGGGGAAAACAGCCGTCCCTGCCAAGCACTATTTGGGGGCAGCGGTCCATGAGGACTTCCCTGCATCTTGGAAAGGAGAGCCTGCAGCTCCTAGTCCTTCAGCCGTTTCTGCCAGCTGAGGCCCCCAGGCCCCTTTCAGACCTGCTTCTCCCCCCACAGCTGTCTGTCCACGTGGCACCATTCTCCTCCAGTCCTGGAGAGCAGGGCTTCTGTTTTTAAAAAAGAGCTTGTATTTTTTCTAATTTTAAAATAAATTCTTGCTCATTATGGACAACTGGAAAATACAGACAAGTAGAAAGAACAAGCATTTCATAATCGTCCTTTCCAAGGCAACCACTGTGAACACCTGGGGTTCTTTCAGCCCTTTCTCTCTGCAGTGTTTTCCCAGAGTTAAGCTCATGCTACATACATAATTTTATTTTATTTATTTTTTTTATTTTTACTACAGAAGTTGCGAACTTACAAAACAATCATGCACATGTGTAGAATTCCCATATAACACCCCTTCACCTACACACCACACCATTGTGGAACAGTTGTTACAGATGATGAGATAATATCATCAGACCATTACCACTAACCATGGTCCACAGCGCACACTTAGCATAGCTCTTCTTTACCCCCCACCATTAATTCAGTATGTCTTTGGCATTGAGGCAAGAATGTTACAGTATCACTGTTAACTATAGTCCATAGGTTACAGTAATTGTATTTTTCCCATGCTTCTCCACATCCCCACCACCCTGCAATAGTGACGTACATCTGTTCTAGTTCACAGAAGGACATTCCTGCATTTGTACCATCAACCACAATTCTCATCCACCTCTGGAGTCACTGTGTTATTCAGTCCCTAGATTATTCTCTAGCTTTCTTTCAACTGACATTTACATCCCTAGACTACCCTTTTCAGCCACAATCCCATTTAGAAACCAGCTGCTACTCACTCTAATGTGTTTCCATCAACTCTATCCGTTTCCACACATTTACAGTCAAGTTAATTAAAACTTCTACATACATTAAGCATCAGTACTCCTTCACAGCCCTCCTATCTCCTAATAAACCTACATTCTAGGTTTTGACTCCATGTGTTTATTCTTCATATTTAGTCAATATTAGTGAGACCACGCAATATTTGTCCTTTTGTATCTGGCTTATTTCACTTAGCTTAACATCTTCAAGAGTCACCCATGTTATCGTATGTGTCCCATATATAATTTTTTTTATCCAAGGAAACTGATTCTGAACTAACTTCTTTTCTGAGTGGCTAAGCCAGCCTACTTGCAGCCCTGGGTGGGAGTCCTGAGACATGGACAGCCTGTGTGTGTGGGTGGGTGACATGTTGGAAGTCGGCACAGCAAACACGCGGCTCCTGTGGGACCTGAGGCAGGTGTGCGTTACGGGCTGTCGTGTGGCAGGTGGAGGGACGAGGCTGTGACTACATCGTGCTGTGGCTGGACTGTGACAAGGAAGGGGAGAACATCTGCTTCGAGGTGAGTGGAGAGGCCACCTGCAGCTCAGGTTGAAATGCTCTTGGCCTTCCTGTCAGCCCCCCTACACCACCGCCCACCGCCACAACGTTCCTGGGCCGAGGTAGGCAATAGACCGTGTCAGTGTGAAAATGCAGAGGCTTTGCTCAGGGTGTTGAAGTGTTACTTCACCTGCTGGGGACACCTTCTCAAATGTTGTGTGAGCAAATGTAGAAGAGGTAGAACCTTCTAGGGCAGCGACAGAGATGCAGCCATATGAGTTTCAGAAGGGGGCTGTCCTGGGCCCAGCACACCACCCTCCATTCTGCAGGGTGGACACTCACGGTCATTGGGATGCCGTTCCAGCCTTGTCACTGCCACGCCCCCCTGGCACACTTCCTTTCTCTCCCCTCCCTTCGCCTCCGTGTCTTCATCAGCCAGGCTGCTGTGACAGACCATGCAGTGCGTTGGTTTGACCACCAGCATCTGCTGCCTCAGAGTTTCAGAGGCCAGAAGTCCAAAATCAAGGCATCAGCAGGGCCCTGCTTTCTCCCCCAAAGTCTGTGGTGTCCTGATACTGGCTTGCCCCCATCCTTGAGGCCCCTCGGTTTGTCTCTGCTTCCTGTCTTCACCTGGCAACTTCTCTCTCCTTGTTTTTGCCCTTCCGGTTTACACCAACTTCTGGCTCCTTTTATGAGGTCCCCAGTAAAAAGGCTAAGGCCCACCCTGATCCAGCTAGGAAAACATCTGTACAAGGTTCCATTTACAAATGGTTTCATGCCCACAGGACCATGGTTTAAGATTAAGAACATCCTTTTTGGGGAGCAGATGTACTCAAGTGGTTGAGCACCTGCTTCCCATGTACAAGGTCCCAAGTTCAGTCTCCAGCCCCAGTACCTCAAAAAAAAAAAAAAAGAACATCCTTTTCATTGGGGTAGATAATTAGGTTGACCACACTCCTCCTCCCTCCTTCCTAACCTGGGCTGTGGCTATTCCACTTCTTGTCTGTGGTCCCTTGAGCTGCAACTTCTTCCAGGACCTCATTCGAGATTTTGCACCCCTAGCTCTCTCCCCCGGGACCCCACACAGCCTCAGGGCTCAGGGCATGACCACCGAGCGAACACAGGCTGCCACCATTCCAGGGAGGCAGGGGGACACGGTGCACCCCCAGGCCCAGAGCAGCCCTCTGTCCCTTCCCTGTCCCCTGCAGGACAGCCCCTCCCTGGGGGCCTTGACATCTGGGTGTGGAGAATGATGGCAGCTCCAGGGTTCTCTCCCTTCAGAAACAAAGCCACTTCTTCCCTGTGTTGACCCTGGATGGCCAGGCCCCGGCGGTGACCGCCTCCCCCTGCGCAGCCTGGGCTCTCTGGGACCCTCACTGTGGCAGCCACAGTCTGCTTCAGCCCTGAGCTGCCAAAGTCCCCACCCACAAGCCAGGGGGGCTACCTACTGCCTTTTCATACTTCCTGCTGTTTTCTTTTTTTTTAAATTTATTTATTTTTATTTTTTTATTTTTGGGAGGTACCAGTAATTGAACCTGGGACCTTGTATGTGGAAGCAGGCGCTCAATCACTGAGCCACACCCACTCTCTTGCCCTTTTCTTCTACCTCTTCACTCTTTTTTCCTTTTCTCTCTTTTCTCCAGTGCCTGAAAAGTTCCATCCACCTCCCTGAGCACTCCCTCCTTCTAGGAGGGAAGGTGGGTCGAGTAGGATGGATTTGGCACTTCTGTATTCCCTTGCATCCTGGGCAGCAGCATTTCCTGGTTAAGTGGGGATGGAGGCAGGAGTAAGAGGACAGTGCAGGGGCTGGAGGGGCAGGAGACAGAAGGGAGTATTTGGACATTCTGTAGGCAGAAGGAAATGAAGGCCTGTGGGGGGCAACTGCTGAGAGCCTAAGGCCTCTGGAGAAAGGAGGTGACGGGAGAGGGCCTGGCGGGTACCGTGGGGGTTGCCCACCTGTGTTCCAAGCCCAGAAAGTCATGGGGGGAGCAAGGGGCAGAACTGCCACAAGAGAATCGAAGGGTCTCACAGGGTCCCCGGTGCCTGCCGAGCCACCCTCCTCCCCCAGGTCCTCGATGCCGTCCTGCCTGTCATGAACAAGGCCCACGGCGGCGAGAAGACTGTGTTCCGGGCCAAATTCAGCTCCATCACGGACACTGACATCTGCAACGCCATGGCCCGCCTGGGCGAGCCTGACCACAACGAGGCGCTCTCGGTGGACGCCCGCCAGGAGCTGGACCTGCGCATCGGCTGTGCCTTCACCAGGTGAGACCGTCCCTGCACTACCCCCCTCCGAGCCCACCCCCCATTCTCGGTGATGCCCCAGCCTGGCTGGGCTTAGCCAGAGCGCCTGCCTTTGCTCCTCCTGGATCTGCCGGCCACAGGCCTCTAAGCCCCGGGGAACATTAGGAGGTGGGCAACATTTTGAAAACCCGAAAGAACATTGTGTATTTGGCAGAAATAGATCCCATGGGCCACCACTTGGTAAGAGCGTGTTCATCCACATCTTTGAAACCCCAGGTGCTTCAAAAGAGAGGGTGGAGAGGGATGGCCCTCAAGACAGCAGAACATTGGCCCTTCCCTCTCCCTTCCTCACTCACACACGCTCAGGAGTCCACGCCATTCTTCCCCTCCCCCGGGACCCTTGCCGAACTATCCTCTGTGAAGGCCGCGTACGTCCTGGCTGCCCTCCACCTCCTCCCTGCACCCACCACCGCCTGGCCTAGTCCCGGATATGCACCCGCCATTGAGGACAACATCTCAGGGAAGTGCCTGCTCAAAATATCCCCCGGACCCCACCCCGCCTCTTCCTCTAGGTTTCAGACGAAATATTTCCAGGGGAAATACGGCGATTTAGACAGTTCTCTCATCTCCTTTGGGCCGTGTCAAACCCCTACCCTGGGCTTCTGTGTGGAGCGACACGATAAGATCCAGTCCTTCAGACCGGAGACCTACTGGGTGCTGCAGGCCAAGGTTTGCTTTCTGTTTTCTGGGTGAGCCAGGTCTTTCCAGGTTTAGGGTGAGGCTCCTGATAGTCTTTCTTCTCTCCTCCTCTCATCCCCTAATTACATAATAAAAATACTCAGGTTTATCCAGCTCTCCTGTGTGCCAGGTATGGTGCATTCTCTCCTTACTCCTATTTGCCAGGCTGCTTTCCCTCATGTATCTTCCTTCCATCCTGCTCCCTGCAGGTTAACACCGATAAAGACAGAACTCTCCTTTTGGACTGGGATCGCGTGAGAGTGTTCGACCGGGAGATCGCACAGATGTTTTTAAACATAACTAAGCTGGAGAAGGAAGCCCACGTGAGCCTGCTCTGCCCACACCTGTCACACTTTGCCTGGGGTTGGGGCGGGCCTTGGAAGCCTTTGGCTGGACAAGTAGCTTGTGCCCTAGGGTCATCCCTTCCTCTCCCTTTCTCAAACGCAAACATTTCTGGGGAAGAAGAACAGTTACTCACGCACGTATACATGCGTATAAGTACCTGCTGTGGAGGTACTTCTGCCCCGCACGCCGGCGACAGTGTATTACATACCTGCTCAAGACCAGTCACGTGCGCGCGTGCACGCACACACACACACACACCCCTGCCGTGGCCCTGCCAGGCTCCTTCCACTACCCTTTCCACATGGCCCAGTGGGCATTGCCTCCTTGCAGGACTCCATATCACACAGATGTCCTTTTTCCGTGATACCTAACGCCCACGACTGTGGCTGGACCTCTGTGCGGTTCTAGAGTGGTGGGGCTTCCGATCTTGGTCAGCTTCTGTGTGCTTTGGCAGCCTTGTGTTTCTCAGTCAGGGTTCTTACAAGCTTAAGGAAATGCCGCTTGGCCGTTAGAAGGGGGTGGGGTGACCTGGTGAGGCGCCCGCTGCCTGGCTGGGGCAGTTTGGCGGCCGTCTGTTTGCCAGAGCTGCCATGACAAATACTGCACAGTGGGGTGGTTTGATACACCTTTATTGGCTCACTGTTTGGAAGGCTAGAAGTCCAAAATCAAGGTGGCGTCCAGGCCATGCTTTCTTCCCGAAATCTGTAGCATTCTGGCACTGGCTCACCACAGTCCTTGGGGTTCCTTGGGTTGCATCCCTCTCTCCGAATTCCCTCTCTCTGTAAGGCCTCCAGCCATACGGATTAAGGCCTACCCTCCTTCAGTTGGGCCACACCTAAATAGAATCTTTGAAGATCCTACTCACCAATGAGTCCACACCCTGACTCATTTTAACATCTTCAGAGACACTTTACAAATGGGATTATACTCCCAGGAACGCAGCTCAAGACTTGAGCGCGATTTTTGTGGGGGACAAGATTCAACCCCAACAGTGGTCATGGCAGCAAACACCCTGCAGAGTCTGTGGAGTATGGCCAGCCCTCCTGTAGCCCTCCCCCTCCTTCTCAGGCCCTCTTCGGGTGTCCTCTTGCCCACCTGCGCAGCTGGCTCGGGCTTCCGGACCGTCTTCTCAAGGTGCTCCTCGATTAGGCCATCAATGGTGTCCCTCCACCTGTAGCTCTCGTCCCTAGCAGCCGCCCAGCCTCCCCTGTGCCCACGCACAGCCTGGCCCCACTGTTGTCCTCTACAAGTGCCAGCGCCCACGTCTGCCTGTCTGGACCCCACATGTGGCATTGGCAAGGGCGAGGGGCCAGGTTGTTTGGATTTTTGCCACAGTCAAAACCAAGAGTTGTCTCTTCTCAGTCCAGAGGTGGAAAGTGCCAGCCAAAGGTAGCCCACAGTCTCCGTGGTGTTTACAAAAATTTCAAAATAGTTACGAGCACTTTTTGTCAGGTTTTCCCTGATTTTCAGCTTCTTGTGAGAGGTCGGAAGGCACAGCAGGCCCAGCTGGCAGCACTTACACGCAGCAAGGACCCACCTCCTGGGACAGGTGCCCAGACCCCACCTCCTCCCTGTGTTCTGCCTGATTGCCTTCTGGAAGATTCTGAATTTGCAGCCCCTTCTCTTGACCTGTTCCCTCATTCCTCCAGGTTTTCCCTCTTTCCCTAGAAAAGAACGTTCATTCTCTGTCCCTTCCCGGCCCTGAATAAACATTTAATCGAGTCTGTAGACTGCTGGGAAGAGTGAATTTGAGAAACAGGGAGACCCACACATCTGGGAACTACACATCTTGGTTCCCTCTTTCATGGCCTCTTCCCTTCCCCCAAAACTCACCTGTGTCTGTCCCGTCTTCTAGGTGGAGGCCATGAGCAGGAAAGAAAAGGCCAAGCAGAGGCCCCTGGCCCTGAACACCGTGGAGATGCTGCGTGTGGCCAGCTCTTCTCTGGGTACGTGGGGCGTTTCTCGGAAGCCCCCAAAGGCTTCTCAGGGTGGGCACACGGCAGCCGCCCAGCACTGGTGCAGTGGAGCACCCAGGGTGCAAGAGGAGGCAGGGCTGACGCCCTCACCTCTGCTCAGCACCTCCCTCCGTATGGGGACACATGGGCTCAGAGGGAACCTGGAGCCACACACCGATTCCATTTCTCACGAATTGTCAGGGCAAACAGGAGAGAGGACTCTGTATCATAAGGTTGCTGGTTAACACTCAGCAGCCTCCCTGAGTTTATGTGAGGAAAAACATGGACAATGTCATGTTGTCAAATGTACAGACTGCTCCTGTCAGGTGTCCAAGCAGCTGCCAGCAGGAATGAACATTTGGAAGGTGCTGGAAAGGCCCACCCTCACAGCAGGGCCCTCAGAGGTGTTTAAACCAGGAGAGTTCCAGCTCTGGAGCCAAACTCTGGTCCAGATCCCAGCTCAGCCACTTCCTTCCTAGTTTCTCCTGAGGCTCCCTCAGTTACTGCATGAGAAAAAGGGGGCATCGATGGTCCCTGTCTCTTTGGGGTGCTGTAAGGATTAAATGATATGAAGCAGTACATTTTTTTTTAGGAGGTACCGGGCATTGAACCTAGGACCTTGTACATGCGAAGCAGGTGCTCAACCACTAGGCTCCACCAGCTCCACCAGTGGTACTTTTTTTTTTTTTTTAAG
>JAQZBX010084416.1:0-13276 GCA_029593785.1 Cabassous unicinctus | reverse complement strand
AATAAAACCCTCAAAAAAAAAAAAAAACACCAAAAAACACGTAAGAACCACACAGAAAAATACAAACAAACTGGGAAAAAATACGTTAATTTGTTCCACAAATGTTTACAGAGTGTCTCTGTATTAGTTGTGGTAGAGCAGGAAATGGTAACAAGTATACAGAGCCAAGTATACAGTGGCTCAAACGTCGCAGCTCAACACAGGTGCTTCCTGATTGGAGGAGGCACTCCTCCACAGGGTGATCAAGGCCCCTTTCATCTGGAGGCCCTGCCACCATGAGGGCCCCAGACTGCTCTGTAGCCAATGCTGACACGGAGGCGCCTGTAAGGAAAGCAACTTGCCTACGAACCATCTTGGCCTGGAAATAACGTCCATCACTTCTCACATTTCATTGGTGACATCAAGCCAAATGGTCCCTCCCACCTAGATGCCAGAGGGGCTGGATCACTTTGCCAAAAAGAAATGTATTAGACAGGTATCTGAGGGAGCACGAGATTGACTGAAGTTTGGAAGACCAGGCTAGAAGACCAGTAGAAATCTAGGATGCTAGAGAGGGCCATGGTTTAGTAAGAGTGCTGCTAACATTGTAGCCTTAGTTACACGACTCCATCCTCGTTCTTGGGTCGTTCACTCAAGAGCCACTTCACAGAGACGACTTTATACTTACACACTGATTTTTGCTGGAAAGTTAGCAATCTCTGTCACACCTAGAGGGATGGATCAAAGTCAGCATTCAAGTCTTTCTGACTCTGAAATCTATGCTTTACGCAACTGTGAGGTCTTGAGGCTAAAAAGGGTAGGAGTTCCCTGGAAGCTTACAAACAGTTCATGGGGTTCTACAAAGAACCACTCAGGTGGTACCTTTAATGCCTTAGGATACCATGTTGTCCATTAGAAACCCCAGTGTTGGTGCCAATACCTTCTGAGTGCCACCCTGTCCCCAAACTAGTGAGCAGTCTGCAGTGCCTGTGGAAGCCCAGAAGCTCTGCACCACAACCTTGCAGTTGCTGTAGGTGCTGAGAAAGCTGCTCTCTTGGAAGCAGAATCCTCAGTTATGACGACCCCCGGTTCCCATGCCAAGGAATCTAGGAGCCATTCTTGAGGGGAGCAATACACTGAGATGATTATTGAATCTGAGCTACAAGCCACTGGCAAGCCTCAATTGTAGCATCTCAGCCTTTCCTGAGAGCTAACAGGTTAGGGTAGAGTTGCCTTCACTTAAGTAGGGAGATACCCAGAGGATATTCGATACTTGACTCTGAAGCATAAGGAGTTTTTCCTTCTTAGACCCGATACTGGGATTAAGGCCTGCAGGGGGTTCCTTATGGTGTATTTGCTCAGCATCCTGCAAAACAATGCTATTAAAGTGATGGGATTTTAAAGAGCAATTAGGGAAGTGGTTGCTCCAGCAGCTACCTCCCGTCTCTTCTGGAAATATTGAGAATGATAGTGATGATGGTGGTACTGATGATCCACAGCCCCTTTTTGGTGGTTTCTGTGCTAACAATTTTTTAATACATCAGTTTATCTGACCCTAGGAAGAATTCTACAAGGCAGATGTGATTTTCATCATCATAATCATTATTTTACAGATTTAAAAGCTGAATTTTGGAGAGGGGAAGTCATTTGCTCAGGATCATATACCTAATAAGTGGAGCGATACGACTCCAATATGAATCTCAATTCAAATCTCAAGCTCTTTTACTAGATCATTTGTTATTATTTTAACATTCCCAGCATCCATTTCTCTTAACATTCCAATTCAGTTAGGAGTTATCCTTTTTACATCCTCTTGGAGAGAGGCTGCTCATTTCCCAGCATGAAAACAACAGAAGGGGATCTTTCTGTGCTTCACAGCTTCCTGCACACCCTGATGGTAGGGTGACCTAAGCATAGGAGCCAGATATGGAATCATGAGTGAAAGAGCCAAGAACAAGGATGGAATCATTTAATTGAGGCTATAACGCTAGCAACAGTCTTACGGATTCCTAAATCATGATCTTTGGTAACTTCCTAGGTTGCTGCTGGTTTCCAGATCTGGTCTTCCAGCCTCTAATCAGTCCTATGACCCCTCAGATAACAGCCTTATACATTGCCTTTAGGTTAGGTGATCCAGAGTGAATCCATTTGCCCATAATTCAGAACACTGTATATATATTGGGGGTGCTATTGGCTGCAAGTAGCAGGAATCCCATATTTAAACTGGCTTTGACAAAAAGACAATATATTATCTTGCATAAAGAGATGTTGGGAAAGCTTCAGGGGATTATCTGATTCTGGCAGACTGACCCAATCCCCTATTGCCCAATACTGCTTATAAAGCTCTTCTCTCTCCTCAGCTTCCTTCCTTCCTTGTTTTACAACTCATGGGAATGATGAGTCATGTCTAGAGTTGATGCTTATAACTAAAAGTCATTTATAGTGCAAAAGACATATCATTTTAGTAAGAAATTACAGAAGAAATTTCATTACTTTTTGTTCTCCAAAGCGATAGGCACTGTTAAACCTGAGTTACATATTTGTACAAACTTCACAAGGCGAAAATGCATTAGGATTTAGAGTTAGAGATGTTTAAAAGAAGTTTTACACTAAACATTAAATTATAAGTATTCATCATATGTGCATATATTCAAAATGCAGAATGAGAAAAGAATTAGCCCTATAGATTCAGTAAAATGCAAACTCTTAACTTTAGAATTAACCAAATCTTTGTAATTCCCAGATTCTCCCAGCAAGGGTTGTTTGATGATTGCTGAGATCATTCTCTCCCTTGAGGCACTAAATGTGGCTGATTGCATTCCCTCCTGGGGAGACTTTTCAGCAAGGGGAGGAAGTCCCTCCTCCTTCCCTCCCTCTCTTCTTCCCTTCCTCCTCCCTCCCTCCTTCCCTCCCTCCCTCCCACCCTCCTTTCCTTCCTTCCTACCTTCCTTCCAATAAATAATTTGAAATGAATGAAAGCAACATTTTTTCTTTTTATGGAAAAAGAGAAATATATAACTGTCTTCCCTTTCCAAATTAAGATCTAGAAACATAAATATGTAAGAAAAATATAAAAGAAAATATGTAAAAAAAATAAATACCTAAGTAAGAAATATAATTTTCCCATGCAAAAGTTTGATTTGTTACAGGAAGAAGTTGTAGAGGAACTCGGGAGGAAACATGACACCAAGAGGAAATGACAGCAGAGAACATTTCAAAAGAACCCAGGAACCCCTTCTACTTATTTTCTCTGTTTTTTTTTTCCCTACAGAAACACACACCAGGAATAACCAAAAAAGTAGACTGTGTGCACATATCTAGAAGCACAACCACTGGGACCCATGTCAATAGACAATCTTTGGAGTAACAGTCTTATCTGGAGTATTTTCAAATTATTGCTAATATTTACTTCTGAAACTGGGTTGTGTTTTTGCAACTCTGTGTGTAATTTCCTGCTATCCCCTTTACAAATATTTACACGCAGTCTGGAGGAACTAATAGCAAACTTACTGCTTCTTTTTCATCAGTTTCTTGCCATCAGAATTTATCAATGAGAAGAAGCAAATATTGCCTCCAGTTTATGATTGGCAAGTTGACAGAAGTATTTATAATCAATTGAGGATAAAATAGATCCCAGACTTCTGCAGGACAAAATTAAAATTACTGTCCTTTGAAGACCAGAATTTCTGGTTGAATTCACAAAGGAATAAATTATTACCATTTAATAAGGATGCATGTCTGGGGAGCAGAGAATTATAATTCAACCTAATATCAGGACTAAGTAATCATTTACATTTGATTTGCAAGAGAGAACAATTGCATCTTCTTCAATGTGCTTTGCTTAAGATATGAGAAAAATCTGTTAGAGATATGACATGATCCAGAAAGATATTCAGTCTCCCAGTAAACTAGTGATGCTTTAAAAAAATTGCTGCTAGAAAACCAAAAGTGGTTAATTTACCCAACAATAATTGAAAACTACAGACTTTTCCCATGTTGGCCTTTCCTTTTCTATTTCTCTATTATTTATGCCAGTTAGGATAGTTTTCAGAAACATAGCAGAGTTTGATTACTTTTTGTAAAGGAAGCATAAAGCGCAACAGAATTTCTTCAGCAACAGAATCCCTTTTCTACAATAAATACACAGCAATCTCTGCACCAGAAAACGTCCATCTGCTGCCACGGGGGTGGCCCTGCACAAATCAGGCTTTGGAAAAACAGTATTACACTATTAATTTAGACGTGCCGTGGATGTGAATGCTGAAAGGCAAGCGGTTCTACTCAAACTGACACACGGGAAAATATCTTAATTAATGGAAAAGGCTCAAAGGGGTGACCAGGGCATGCGAGGCCACAGCAATCACATGAGAAATTGAAATGGGCGATGTTTGGATGGAAACTTCTGGTTGGCACTGACGTTTTCTCCAATTATTAGCCGTCACTTTTCCTTCTAGTCAGCTGTGCTTCTACTTTTATTACACAATGACCTCTCTCACCCACTTGAGCCAATAAAAATAAAAGAATTCAGAAACCCTAACTTCACCATGACATCTCCAAAATTCACAGCTTCATCTTAAGAATGCCACAAAGCATTGTGCATGTGATTATCATTCATTATCAACTAAATGAATAAGGAATAATGGAATTTATGGTGCCACCAGTCCCCCAAAGCTTTTGAAATGCATTGCAATCTTCTGAGGAGAGGCTTAAGGAATTAGCCTTATTTAGAAAGGAATGTGATAAGGAGATAGTTGGGTAAGCTCTTACTAGGGAATACTGTGACAGCAAGACTAGCCTTGCAAGTGTACCTTTGTCTTTCTGGTGTTATTTCAGAAGAGATTTGAAAATGATAATCCCCTCTCCCCCTTATTTTCCTATTGGCTTTGAATTTCTTTAGCTATGCTTCCTTTTAGATTGTGAAGCCTGTTTCCATTTTTCATATGTGCCTTATCTTAGTAGACATTATTTATCAGATCTTCTTTCCACTAAAAGTACTTTCCATATGCATAAACTTGGTTTATTTTTGAAGTGCTTTCTTATACTTTATCTCTTTTTTTTTTTTTTTTTTCCCTACCATACTCCTATAACTTGGCGAGGCAGGTATTTTTATTCCCATTTTACAGTTGAGAAGACTTAGACCTGAGTGGCTGGGCATTTCATAGAGTCCAAAACCTGATATAAGGTCTTCTGGCTATTAGTTTAGACTTCTTTCCCTAATCAATTCATGGCCAAAGCCTGCATGAAGGAGACACAGGTTAGGCACATTGGATTAGTGGGGGAAGAAGAAGGAAAAAGAGAAGGAAGGGGAATTGAGAGGACAGAGAAAACAGAGATGGAATTAGAAGAAGGTATAGTCTCCTTCACACACATCTTCAGACATCCCTTTGTTTGAACTTGTTGTGGCTATTGTCCATTCAAGAAAAATTATGATTTTTTTGTCTTTAGTTTATAGTTCCTGATAATTAGAAGTTGGAAGCTCAGCTCTACCATTCCCCATTGACCTTGGACAAGATACATAACCTCTTTAAGCTTCAGTTTCCTCATCAATAATGAAAAATAAATGAAATTAACAGCAAAAGGTAGGTCACAGCATCAATTCAATGAGATGAGGCATATAAAGCAATTCAACAATGGCAGTGCCAAGAACATGGTAATCATTCAATAAATGTTATCTATCATTAATGTGTAACAGACCTTTTAATTTTAATTTTTCATTGCCTAAAATGTGAATGCCTTTTACATATTAAGGGATTCACCAATGTGTTGTTTGTTAGTGCCGACCACCAAATATTTTGGTTCTTTTTCTGAACACATGGTAGGTTTGTACTTCCCTGACTTCCCTTCCCCTTGAATTTGGGTGTAGCTATGTGACTTGCTTTGGCCACTAAAGTATGAGCAAAAGTGACATGTCCCTTTCAACTAGAAGCTTCAAGTACTGGAGCATGATTCGCTATACTCTTTTTGTCATGATGACTTGCAGCATTCCATACAGACTGCTCTGTCAGCTTGTGTCCTTGAGTGAGTATGAGTAGGTGACACAGAGCAGAGGCCCAGCAACTTGTTATAGATATGTAGTATGACTGAGAAGAGCAAAAAGCGTAAACAAAACCCCTTGTGTTAAGCCACTAAGATTTTGGAATTGTTTGTTACTGCCGCATAATCCGGCCTATCTGACTGTTACACCTCCCTGTGAGTCTTCGTGTCAGGCAAAGCCTCTTTCACGTTCTAGAAATACACCAGGCCAGAGAGTTGCCATCACAATCCCCCCTTGCAGACACTTGATTTAAGTTGATCCATCAGGAAACCCACCAAAACTGGAAGCTAGTAATTCAAAGATGTCAGAAGAGTGGCTGTTTCATTCTTATTTTTTGGAGGGCTGCAGAAGTGGTAGAAACATGCATTTCCAGGAAGAGCAGAGGTAGCAGGAAGTGTAACAGCGGGGGGGTTTGCACATTGTCGGGCCTGGTTTTCAGAGATGTCAGCAGCAAGGTGCACACTGATGCATCTTTAGTAGAGTCGACGGCATAATTCCAGCTCTGATTCTGGCTGTTGTCCATTCTCCCTTTTCCCTGCACACATGCCAACATTCCTAGTAACTCTGCAAGCAGCTGATATAATAATTTCAATTCATTCATTTTCCAATTAAACCAGCCAGAGTATGATGCTTCCTAATAAGACTCCTGAGTAACTCAATATATAAATTAATTTTAAACTTTTCTTTGTTAACGTGCAGTGTTATGATCATTCACTTCTGGCAGTGTGAATTGGGTGCTCTGAATTCCTCTTGCCTGTCCATGCCAACAATACCCTATTTCAGAGATGCCCACACTTCCTTCCAGCAATTCCTTTTTAAGGTATTAAGTCTCTGTTTCTCTAAAAGATTTTCAATGGGTTAATGTACATATTTACTTTAGGGCTTAAGTTATATTAAAAATCTGATAGTACTGTCTTTCTTTTTGTCTTTCCCTCTGAAAAACATAAATTTTCCTAAATGAATCTACTGAAAATAAACCTTGCATTACCTGGAAAAGATTAATGAACGTTTCTTGACTGTTTTAAGTAGAGATCAGATTGTTCTCTTTATTTTGAACGTGGTTCAATCTTTCTAGATTGAAGATGACCTAGAATACCTTTGAAGTTTCTTTCCAGCCCTGTGATTCCTGAGACCATGAATTAACAAGAGTCAAAATTCCCACCGAGGGGAATCTGCTCAGTTCATTTATTCCTCTTCTAAAGGATTATTAATCTTGACGTGATTTGCTGCCTAAATTGAACTGGAACATGTGTGCTGGATGGCTTGGGAAGAGATAGATTTATTGCAAGTGCCCAGCAGAGATATAATTTTAAGGATTCTGGGTTTACATTTTGTATGTGTTAGGAAAAAATAGGAAGGACCACTTTGCTCGTGATGGGTGAACCAACACTGTAATTTCCTTGCTCAAGGTCAGACCCTAGAGCGACTCGGATTTGCCCCTCTGCCACCCCTTCAATCTGTCATTTACCAAGTCTGAAAAAGAAGATAGGAAATGCAAGCAGCTGGAGAAAACCACCCCAGATGATCCAGGGGAGAGAGGAGACAGACAATTTCCTCAGTTCTGAACTGTATGTTTCTGTGAATGTGGAGAAGAAAACAGTGAGGGGGGAAAGGGTCTTTTCCATCAAAAGAACAAACAAGCAAACCTGAAGGCTTGTAAAATTGTGAAACTTGGAGCAACAATGTAAGCTGGGGCTAGATACCCAAGTGTGGGTCCAGGTGACTGCTAAGAATGAAACAAAGGCTTCCGATTTCTGCAATAATCAGTCTGATGCGTCTCATAAAATTCTAACTGATGGGAAGTGACGCAAAATATTGGTATGTATTGTGAAAAATTTGATGTTTACCCACAATAAAAAAAAATTAAAAAAAAAAAAAGAAACAAAAACAAAAACCCACCACATGGCAGGGAAGTATAGAAACTTAGGGGTGGGGTAGGCTTAAAAGTAGACATGCAGGACGTAGGATCTGGCCAATGCCCATGACCCCGTGTCTTCCCCTTTTATCTGCTCTCTCACCCTGATCACATCTCCCCTTGACAACTGCTGAGGAGCAGGTCAGCAAACAAGGACAGCAGCTGGAGCTATTGAACGAGGAGGCCTCTCTTCCAAACAGGACACTTAGCTTTAGAAGACTTTTCCAGATGGTGGAACAAAGTGTGTGTATTGAGGGGTGGGTAGCGAGGGGCGAGGCAAGACTGGGACCACCATGGCTTTCATCCCCTCACCAGGAGGCAGGCATCTTCACTTTTTTCCTTTAAGGCCTTCAAGCTGCAGGGAAAATCAAAGCTTTAACAGATGATACCAGCTTTGGGAAGTCTTAACTGTTCAACCCCCACAAAACCTCCTGTCTAGGAGATATGGCGACAGATACTCAGTGCTGCTAGGGTTCTTATGAGAGGTCCTCTATTTCATTCTTATTTTTATTTTAAAATTTTCGTTTTCTGCTTCCTGGAACTAGGTGTATCTCTGGGTCCTGCCAGCAAAGTCGTGATATAGGTAGAGTTTGCTGTAGATCAGAGGCTCTCAAATTTTAGTGAGTGTCTGTCAGAACCCCCTGGAGGACTTGTTAGACCGGATTGCTGACCCCACCCCCAGAGTTTCTGATTCAGTGGGCCCAAAAGGAGCCAGAGGATCTGCATTTCTAACAAGCTTCCAGGTGGTGCTGATGATGCTGGACCAGGCACCATGCTTTAAGAGCCACTGCTGTCGAGAAACAGGCCTGTCTCCCTCCACCCTGCACCCTACTTTCATGCCTCAGCCACACTTTTCTTTTTGTCTTCAGCTGCTCAGGCCTTCTTCCTGGTATTAATCTGCTTGCGAAACGTCCTTTTACACTCAAGCACCAAGGGACATTGCAGCCTTAAATCTCTCCTCTGCTCGTGCATTTATTCTGTAGCAGGGCGTTTTGACTAGCCAATCTGGGTCTTAGATTCTGCCAGCAGAGACCACACCTCCTAAATCCTCCCAGTATCTCTTTGCACACTTGGATGTGCATGGAGACTTTTGATTTGTGTAAGTGAAGAAGGTGGGTGGGATGGATTTTATCGAAGGTAGACCTCTCAAAGGGAGGGAGGTATGGCGTGGAAAATGACATTCTCTTTCCTCCACCTGGCCCCATGTTTAGAAAAATGAGGGAAGAAGACTGAGAGAACTGTTTAAGGAAAACCGTGGTGGGTTTCTAGGCATAAGCAGACTTGTTTGGGGGTGTAGGCACCGAAGGTGGGTCTCTCATACTCTGACACCAATGAGTTATGAAGGGCTGGGCAAGGGGACAGGTCAACTTTCAGGTGATTCAGACTCTGCCAGTAGATTGAGGGCAGTACTACAAAAAAGATGCTGATTTTGGGAATCTAAAGCACATCGAAAGGAGGAGGGGCATGCGCACACATGGCAAAAAGGCATTCCAGGGGATCGGGGTGGAGCACTGTGACAGTCTAACACAACCATGAGCTCCTAAGCACCTGGCTAAAGTCATCTGGGGAGAAGGTGCAGGGGAGTCCTTGAAGCCATGTGTGCATTCAACTTTGATAACAACTCATCCCGATTGCCCGTGGAACTTGTGTTCATGGAATCTCGGAAGTGGTGTGGCTGCAGCCACCAGAACTGTCCTTGGAAGAAGTACTTTTTCTTTGGCATCACCAGCACGGGATGCCTGGATTGTTTGCTAAGCCCCAGATTCTTGATGAGGACTGCCAAGCGAAAAGCTGAGGTTAGCTAATGAACATTTAAGGAGTCTTGCTATGTTGCCTGATTCTTTCAGGCAGGGCACCCAAGGGTGGTGTGTTTACGGGGACAGCCTGCCAGCTTCTTTTCATGCTTACTTTCCTTTATCCTGGGTAGCCAGGTGCCCCCCTAAAGCAGTAGGCTAGGGACTCAGATGCATCCACAGTAATGAATTTTGCAGCATCATTTGCATGTTTAACCTTCCTCTGCTTCTCTTATTCTCAAACAGATGCAGGCAATGCCATTTCTGTAGAAATTTCCATGCTGCTAAAACAGATTGGGATTTAGAGGAAATAAATCAATGTTAGGGCTACTTGCACCTTACCCCCTTAGTTCTCTTTTAGGAAGGGCATTTTGAACCACTGTGTTATAGAGATGTTTTATCAGTGAAGATATCTGGGATTTTTATTTCACTGAGGAGTTACTCCTGTGTGACTATGATTCAAGGACTTTGCTATGGTTGTTTTCCATGCTGATGCAGAAGAAGGGGAGCAGTGCTTTTCTACTCCGTGGAAACTGTACTGGCCAGGACATCCTTAGACCTGGCCTTCAGTTGTGGCCTCCCACTTAAACAGGCTGGGTGGTCTCCTCTGTCACGTGGGTAGCACTTGTTTTGCTTACTTAGTATGGCCACTGTGGGGGTCAAAAGGCAATAAGCCTATTTTGGGGTCTGTTAAAAGCAATACAAAACAAATGATTTCTAGGGTAGGATATGCCATATAATTATTGATTATACTGGGCCTTTGTGATCAATGTCAGTGCACCCATCTAAAAGGGTTTTTGTATCTAGACAGACCTGGTCTCAAATCCTGGCTCTTCACCTTACAAGCTACTTAATGTTGTGAAGGTTATTACAGCTCTCCGAGTCTTAGTTTTCCTATAGCTGTCTTTTAGGACATGCTTGAGGATTAGAGCATAACAATGCTTGGAAGAGTTCCTGCCACCCAGTCAATTATGTTTTATTATTGTTTTGTTCTTCTATTTTTGCCAACCACAAAGGAACCTTTTGGTACTATGTAACAACTCTTGTCTGGCAAACAGTGCTATTATCAAGACACATGATTCAAAGTTGTGGAAGCTTTGTCTTTGGATCAAGTATGCTGTGACTCCATAAGGAAGTTCTGAGTTGCCCTGAGGAAAAACGTAGCTCAGAGGCAAACCGTCACTCTTCCTCTACTGTTGACATCTCTTTCTCTGTTTTTGTCAACAGGCATCTACTTTTATGGCCCATTGCCTGTTTTTCTGTCAAGCTAAGCTTTCCTGGCCTTTATCTCCCTACGTAGCTCCTACACCAGGGCCATGAGTGAATGACACAATTTTTTTTGCAGCAATGTGTCTGCATCAGACAGGACACAAGCCCATCTCTCCTAGGAAGCCTTGCCTTGGCAACAAGCATGCACCAGGCTCCTTCCTCCCTAACTCACTTTGCAATTACTGTCTGTAATTCAAGTCATGCCTTATTGTGTGTGTTCTCTCCTTGTCGAGACCACATGGCATAGGACTGTAAGCACATACGTACATGTCTTGAGCTTGCTTTCCTTTGTGTGCTGACCTCCCCAGATACTTTGTAAGTGATTCCTGGGGATGGCCATGCCCTTTCTACCCCACAGTACTAATCCAGAGCTGAGAGCCCTGTGGGGTATGGCACACAGTAGGCATTTGATGTAAACTTATTGACTGGGGGGAAGGCATCAATGGTTTCTATTGTGAAGACACACCAATTTCGTGCTCTGGGCAGCTGCTGAATTGTAGAGGGTTTTTCTCAGAAGGTAGATCAATTGCTTGCTCCATTGAACATTTTTTAAAGGTACTTACAGATGTTTTATTGATGCCCAGTATCCTTGGAGAGCAGAAGGCACCAGATGGCCATTTATATATTAAAATTACATGTTTTGAAAGGTACCAGACGCAGCAGAGTACATACAACATTATCTCATTTATATAAGGTTCAAAAGCTGGCTGAACGCTGCCTCTCCGCTTACTCCAGGAGGTGCTGTGACTGGAAGAAAGCAGAAGTTAGTCTCTGGGATATCGGTGCTATTTTGTTTCTTGATCTGGAAGTTGCTTAGAGAGTGTGTTCAACTTTGTGAAAATTCATCCAGCTCTGCATTTAAAATCTGTGCACTTTATGTATATTATCCATCAATAAAATTTTTAACATTTGCATATTCTCTTATTTATATGTGCAGAACAAAATAAAAGCAAAACAGTTTGGGCTCAGAATAGAAATGAGGTTACTCCCGACCTCCTCCGGATGCCGAGTGCCCCACATACCCTGGAAAAGAGAAATCTTGCTCCTGTGGGATTGTCTGAGGACTTAGAAACAAGGTTTATAGGAAAGTGAAAGTCATCTGCCTACTGGAGGGGGCAACCTAGAACTCACCGTGTGTAGACAACACAGAACTACTAAGCAGAGGTAGGTGCCTCTTCCTCTTCTGCCGTGATCGCAGTCAACAGCTGGGCCAGGCAGCTCAGCTCCCTGCTTAAGTCTACAAGGGTGGGGCCGCCTCACAGCACTCACAGATGGGGAGCGAGTTTTTGGAGACGGTTGGCAAAGCGTTTACATATCCACTCAGACAGTCAAATCTTATGGCTCATTGGGAGAGACAAAATACATACTTGTGGCCTGCCCCCTTTCTTTAAATTAAAGAAATCTTAGAACATACAGAAACGAAGGCCCAATATTCTAACGGCATATTCTTGCTAAATACACATTTTCTGGCAAGCGCCAGGTCATTTCACATGTTTCTTCACTTTTTGGAAAGGTTTGCATTCAAGGTCCAGTAATGCTATTTTATATAGCTTATCTGCCGATTCTGCCCCCAGAAAGAGAAGTGCTACTGAACACCATGTTAAATGAATTTTGTGACCAAGTATCAGAATTCTCCCAGTTTCAACCTGGGACATGTGGGATGGTGTTTCTCAAACTTGCATCAGAACCACCTGGTGTACCTGTTAAAAGTGCAATTTCCTGAGTCCCACCCCACACATGAAAAATCTACGGTGGACAGGCCCCAGGATTCGACAATTTAAACAACCTTTCCTGATGATTCTCATGTCCACTCAAATTTGAAAATCGTTGGCCAAGTGGCTACTGGCAGGCCTAAAACATACTTTGGGGTTGGCCCAGGTAGCTTCCCAAAATCTTCTGGGAAAGAATTTATGTTGGTCACTTTTACAACGTTGGGACCATGGTGCCACAAAGAGAAGGAAGAGTCTCTGAACTTTGGTGGTAAAGACCTGAAAAACTTCCACAGCTTGTCTTCCCTGGGCAACAAGACAAGGAGCTCTTTGTGCTTAAACAAGAGTTTTGCACCTCGGTCCTGTGTTGGCAGCTTTTCTGACTTTTGCATTTCCTTTGAATCACAAAATTGTCCTTTTCTGTGCATTTCTTTTTGCCACAGCAGGCTATTTCTAAAAGAACATTGTTGCCATTCTTTTTGTGGATTGTTTTCTTTCTTCCAGAAAGACATTTGAAAGAATCCTCCCCTCTGGGTTTTGCTCAGTTGACTTTATTGCAAGGGCATATCACTAAAAG
>JAQZBX010084415.1:0-13263 GCA_029593785.1 Cabassous unicinctus | reverse complement strand
AGAGATCCAAGAAAAGCTAATACAAAGAAAATGTCTATAAGTTCCTGTCATCGAGTTTCATCTGGATGCCTGATAACCTGGTGGATCTCTTCTCAAGGAATAGCCAGGAAACGAACCAAGGACCTCATATAAGCTAGGCAGGAATTCTTCCACTGAGCTTTTCTCAGACCTTGGGTTGATGTGCCTTTCGGAAGGCTCTCTGTCCCCTTTCCCTCAGGCAGGTTAGGTCCCTTGCAGTCAGCTGGAGTGGTGCTGATTCCCGCCCCCCCCTCCGTCTTTGCCTCCTCACTGATGGAATTCCTCTCTATTCCTAGGTGGCTGGGAGTGACCGCCAGCCTGAGGCAATCCCCCTCTCCTCTCCCTGTCGAGTTGGGGTCCCTTCTGATATTCAAAGGGGGCCCAGCTGGCTAAACTCGCCACAAAAAAATTGCTCTCCACTCTCTCAGACCCCTCTTCCTCTCAGGGAATCTGCCTTCACACTCCCGTTTGGAGGAGGGGCCTGGGTCTCCACCTAGTCTGTCCACCCTAGGGGCCGGGTATGTGTGCCCCTTCCAGCCCTGAAGTAAGCAACCCCCGATTATTCCTGGCTTCCCTCTCTGTCCAGTACCCTCCTAGGTGACTCAGAGCACCTTCCTGTGGAGGTAGACGTCTGCTCAGTTAGATACAATTCGCCAGGAGTTTTACCCTCGCTTAATATCCTGGGGATGGGGGAGGGGAGCCCTTCCCAACAGCTGGGAGGCTTAGTAACTCAGGATTACTTTTTTGGCTTCTTCGTGTATCTGATCCTCCCTCTTCTGGGAGTTGGTAAGCAGTGTCCTGGTTTTTCATATATGCACTTTACCATATTGAGGAAGTTTCCTTCTATTCCTGTCTTTTGGAGTGTTTTTATCAAGAAAAGGTGCTGTCTTTTCTCAAATGCCTTTTCTGCATCAATGGAAAGGATCATGTGATTTTTATTCTTCAATTTATTAATGTGTTTTATTTTACTAATTGATTTTCTTGTGTTGAATCATGCTTTCATATCTTGGATAAAACGCACTTGATTGTGGTGTATAATTCTTTTAATGTGCTTTTGGATTCAGTTTGCAAGTATTTTGTTGAGGATTTTTTCATCTATATTCACTACAGATATTGGTCTAGAACTTTCTTTTTTCGTTAGTATCTTTATCTGGTTTTGGTATTAGGGTGATGTTGTCTTCATAGAATGAGTTTGGTAACATTCTTTCCTGTTCAGTTTTTTGGAAGAGCTTGAGCAAGATTGATATTAGATCATCTTTGAATGATTAGTAAAATTCACCTGTGAAGCCATCTGGTCCCGGGCTTCTTCCTTTGGGCAGTGTTTGATGACTTTTTCAATTTCTTCACTTGTGCTTGGTATGTTGAGGTCTTCTATTTCTTCTAGGGTCAATGTAGGTGGTTTGTGTGTTTCTAGGAATTTGTCCATATCCTCTACATTGTCTAGTTTTTTGGCATACAATTGTTCATAGTATCTTCTTATCTCTCTTATTTCTGCAGGGTCAGTGGTAATGTTCCCCATCTCATTTCTGATTTTATTTTTTTGCTTCTTCTCTCTTTTCTTTCTTTGTCAGTCTAGCTAAGGGTTTGTCTATTTTATTGATCTCAAAGAACCAACTTCTGGTTTTGTTGATTCTCTTATTTTTGTGTTCTTGATTTCATTTGTTTCTGCTCTGATCTTTACTATTTCTTTTCTTTGGCTTGATTTGGGATTAGTTTGCTGTTCTTTTTCTAGTTACTCCAGGTGTGCACTTAGATCTTTAATTTTAGCTCTTTCTTCTTTTTTAATGTAAGTATTGAGGGCTATAAATTTCCCTCTCAGTACGGCCTTTGCAATGTCCCATAAGTTTTGATATGTTGTGTTCTCATATCAAGATATTTGCTGAATTCTCTTGCAATTTCTTCTTTGACTCAGTGATTATTTAAGAGTGTGTTGTTTAATCTCCATGTATTTATGAATTTTCCCTTTTTCTGTCCATTATTGATGTCCAGCTTCATTCCATTATGATCAGAGAAACTGTTTTGTGTAATTTCATTCTTTTTAAATTTATTGAAACTTGTCTTGTGACCCCACATATGGTCTTTCTGGAGAAGGCTCCATTAGCACTTGAAAAGATGTTTTATCCTGCTGCTTTTGTGTGCAATGCTCTATAGATGTCTGTTAGGTCTAGTTCATTTATCATATTAGTCAAAATCTCTGTTTCTTTATTTATCATCTGTCTAGATATTTTATCCAATACTGAGAGTGGTGTATTGAAGTCTCCCATTATTATTGTAAAGATATCTAGTTTTCCCTTCAATTTTGCCAGTGTGTGTCTCATGTATCTTGGGGCACTCAGGCTAGGTACATAAAATTTTAGTATAGTTATTTCTTCTTAGTGAATTGCCCCCTTTGTTAATAGATAATGACCTTCTTCATCCCTTATAACAGTTTTGTATAGATGTCTTTACAATAATTTTGTCCTATATTATTATTTCTACTCCAGCTCTTTTTTGGTTACTATTTGCATGGAATATCTTTTTCCAACCAGTCACTTTTAACTTGGGCATGCCTTTACATCTGAGATGGGTCTATTGTAGACAACATATAGATGGATCATATTTTTTCATCCATTCTATCAGTCTATATCTTTTGATTGGGGAGTTCAAGCCATTAATATTCAGTGTTATTACTGTAAAGGGATTACTTAATTCATCCATTTTGGCTCTCCGTTGTCATATCATTCATTGTCTGATTCTTACCCTTTTAGTTTACCCTTGCTAATAATCATTTCTTCACTCTTCTCCAAATCTCTTGCTCTTGTTTTTTTTCTTTCAGGCTGCAGCACTACCTTTGTTATCTCTTATAAATTCTGGTCTTTTGGTATCATATTCTATCAGTTTTTGTTTGTCTGTGATGACTTTGAACTCACCCTCATTTTTAAAAGACAGTTTTGCCAGATACAGAATTCTTGGTTGGCAGTTTTTCTGTTTCAGTAAATTAAATACATCATACCACTTTCTTCTCACCTCCATGGTTTCTGATGAGAGTTTGGCACTTAATCTTACTGAGTTTCACTTGTATGTGATGCTTTGCTTTTCTCTTGCTGCTTTTCAAATCCTCTCCTTATCTCTGATATTTGTCATTCTGAATAGTAGGTGTCTCGGAGTAGGTCTATTCAGATTTATTCTGTTTGGGGCATGTTGTCCTTCTTGGATATTGATATTTATGTCTTTCATAAGAGTTGGGAACTCTTTGGTCATTATTTCCTCAAATATTCTTTCCGCCCCATTTCTATTCTCTCCTCCTTCTGGGACACTGATAATGTGACTGTTTGTGCATTTCACGTTGTCATTCAGTTCCCTGAGACTCTGTTCCATTTTTTCCATTCTTTTTCAGTTCTCCCATCTTTTCCAGTTCAGATGTTTTCTCTTCTAAATCACTAATTTTGTCTTCAAATCTGCTCTTATGTGCCTCTAATGTAATTTTAATCTCATCCATTATGTCTTTTATTCCCATAAGGTCTGTTACTTTTCTTTGCAGGCTTTCAAATTGCTCTTTATGCTCATCAGCATCTTCTTAATATCCTTAATCTCTTTAGTCATATTTTCATTAAATTCTTTGAATTGATTTAGGAGAGTTATGTGAGTATCACAGATTGTTTTAAATCCTGAAAACAGTTTGTTCCTTTGGCTGGGCCATCTCTTCCTGTTTCCTAGTATGGCTTGTAATTTTTCACTCATGTCTAGGTATCTGAATGTGTTGGTGAATTTACTCTGATGGCCAATTTTTCTCTCTTGCCTATTGTTTTTTTTTTCACAGCTCTTCTTTGATATTTTGTTCAGCTTATTCTAAGTCTTTAAAATTGTCCACCTTAAGTTATCAAAATCAGGCCCAAGGACTCACTAATGGGTGCACATTTTCTCACAGGAGTTAGAATACAGAGAAAACTGAAAATAGTTTTTATCCATGCAGTTACCAGAACAGCAGCAGATGATGCTAGTCAGGGTACCTTTCCACGGAGGTGGTTCAGTCTCGGCTTTCCTGTGTTGCTTCTCCAGAGCGGAGATTCAAAGTGGGGTCTGCTGGCCAAATTCACTGGTGAAAAGCCCCCTGACTCTGTCTCCTTGAAACAGCTGATAGGGAGGAAGTTGTCTGTTCCCCTCTCAGTTGGCTGCAGTGAGCCAGGGGTTTTACCCCAGCTTAATATCTTGTGGGTGGGGGATGGGAGCTCTTCCCAGCTGCCACCGGGGCTTGGTAACTCACGTTTGTTGTTTTGGGTTCTTCGTTTCTCTGTCTCTCACCCTCCTGGGAGTTGTGTAGCACTGTCCTAGTCTGCTGACTCCAAAAGCAGCTTTTGTCCCTCGGACAGCTTTTGTCTCTTTTCCATTGTTTTTGTGAAAGCATTGAACTCTGCCTATTAGTCCGATGTGATCTTCCCTCAATCTTTGAAGGCCTCCTTTCAGGTTTTAGTCATTGTTTTAAGAATTATAATATGCATCCTTAACTTATTGCGGTTTATTCAGAATCAGCATAGTATCACTTCATAATTCACACTTGATGCTTCACATTTTCTATTTCAAACTTTGTACTTTCCACTTTCCCATTTCACCTGACACTTCTGATTTCCCACTTCATACTCCCTAAGTGTAATAAGCTTACAACAATGTAATTCCATTTACCCAACACACTTCTCTCCTCAGTGCTACTACTGTCATATTGTTTCCTTCTACATAAGTTATCAACCCTCTCTTGCTGTTTTTTTAGTACTTTTGCTTTAAAAAGTTAGCTGTCTTATAAGGAAACTTGAAGAAGATTAAGTGAGTCAGGAGGCCATTCCAGAGGTAACGCTTATGCATGTCTCATCAGGATCTCGTTGACAGCCAAAGTAGGTACTACCACAAATAGCAGGGCTCTTGAGGGCTCTGGGAACATCCAAACACTATAGTCAAGGCAGATAGCTCAGGAGTTTGGTCTCTTGCCGGTGGGCCCTACTTTTGAATTTATGCTCTCCTTTGTGACAGAGGTGGACTCAGTTTGTGGTTTCCCTACACATGGCTCTTCTGTCCTTCTATTTGAACTTATAATTAGTACTGAAGTTGGTAGGTGTACGTCCAAGAGAACTTAAATCTTTGGGCTGTCCATATGCCAGCTGGGCCCTGAATCTCAATGGAGTTGCATCACTTACTCTCCAGTTCATTGGATTCACCCAGGACAGCTAACAAGGAGGAGATGACCAACATAG
This sequence comes from Cabassous unicinctus, assembly GCA_029593785.1. NCBI lineage: Eukaryota > Metazoa > Chordata > Mammalia > Cingulata > Chlamyphoridae > Cabassous > Cabassous unicinctus. The sequence goes on along the minus strand of JAQZBX010084415.1, from coordinate 8,023 downwards.
CAAGGAACTGAGAGTGTCTACAACTGCAAGCATAGAGTCCCATCCATCAGCCGTATGGGATTGAAGTCCCCCTCAACTAAAGGTGGAGTGGGCATCACCATCCTAGAATCCTCAGTATTGGGAAATGAATGATGGACTAGAGTAGACTTACTGCTATTCTACTATAGACTTATTGTGATTCTAGCAATGGAACTTTTGTCACTGATGTGGAGGCAGTGGCCACTGGAGGTTCTAAGGGTAGAGAGAGGAAAAAACAGGTGTAATACGGAGGCATTTTCCAGTTGGGAATCGTCTTAAATGACATTACAATAACAGATACAGGCCATTATATATCTTGCCATAAGCTACAGAATTGAGTGGGAGAGAGTGTAAACTGTAATCCATGCTTAGTGGCAATGCTCCAAAATGTGTTTATCAGTTGCAATAAATGTACCACACTAACGAAAGATGTTGCTATTGTGGGAAAATATGGGAGGTGTGGGGAGGAGGGCATATGGGAATCCCCTATATATTCTCTGTAACATTTATATAATCCAAGTGTCTTTTTTTTTCTTGAACAATTTATTGAAGTATATCATTCATACATGAACATACACAAACAACAAGTGCTCAGTAAACATTGTGAACTTATAAAACAAACATGCATAACATCTTATAGGGCTTCCACCACAAATACTTTCCATTGTTGTGAAACATTTGTTAACAAATTATGAAAGAGCATCGTCAAAGTATTACTACTAACTATAGTCTGTACCTTACTCCCCTGTATTTTTTTTCAGGGATTTATTTATTTATTTACTTTTATCCATTTCCCCCTCCCCCCATTTGTGCTGTTTTTGTGTCTATTCGCTGGGCAACTCTCTGTGTCTGTTTCCTGCCCTCTCTTTTCATCCGTCTCCTCCTGTCTTCAATGGGATTCGATCTTCGGAACCTACGATGTAGGAGAGAGGCGTTCTACTGTGTGCGCCACCTTAGTTTCTGGTTTTTCAGTGCATCTTGTCTTGGCTCTCCCTTGTGTCACTCTCCTGTTACATCACCATCTTGCTGTGTGGCTCGTGCAGCCTTATGGTGCACCCAAGCACGGGGCCTGACGGCGCACCCACGCATGGCACTTGGTGGCCCGCATGCCTCTATATTTTCCTTTTTTTTATTTTTACCTGGAGGTCCCAGGGATCGAACCCAGGTCCCTCCATATGGGAGACGGATGCCCAACCATATGAACCACATCTATCCTCCTGCTATGTCTCTTAAGGTTGACCAAAGATACCTAGAGTTACAGTCATTTCCCATACAGGATGGTCATATAATAAATTGGACTTAGTTTATCACCAGCATTCTAAAAACCAGACCTAGGGAGAAAAACTAGGTATGGGGACACATGCATGGTTTCTAATACAGCGAATGTTTAGCCTACCCTGATTATCACAAAATCAGGACAATGAGAATATTTGCATTCTAAGTATCTTTTAAAAAATGAAACAAATGAAAAGAAAAAAAAATATTTCCCCCTTTTGGTCAAGGTCTTTTTCCAGATGCATCACTAGTTATCAGCCATTATTTCTTCAAATATTTTTTTCCCCAATTTTCACTCTTTTCCCTTTGTGATTTCTATTATCCATAAGTTAGACCATTTCATATTATCCCACAGGTTCCCTAGTTTCTCTTTACTTTTCTCAAATCTCTTTCCCTTTGTTTTCAGATTGGGTAGTTTCTATTGTTCTGTCTTCAAGTTCACTAAGTCATTTTCTTGCCAATTCCAATCTCCTGGTAAGCCTTCCTAGTACAAAAAAATATATATATTCCATTATTGTACTTACACTTCTAGACTTTGCAGTCAGATTTTTAAAAATACGATTTTCAATTCTCTAGTGAGATTCCCTGTCTCTTCACTTATTAACACATTAATACAATATTTCTTTAATTCCTTAAATATATTTTCATTTAATTCTTTAAATATATTTATTATAAATGCTTTAAAATCTTTGTCTGCTGAACCCAATATCTAGGCTATCTTGGAGTTTTTATCAATGATTTTATTGATGATTTCTTTAATGAGTATGGGTCAGCTATTCCCATTTTTCCCTTCTTTCTGTCTCTGTCTCTTTCTCTGTCTCTTTCTCTCTCCATGTCCAATGATTTTTATTTTGTACCAGATATTGTTAATGGTACATTTAAAAAACTCTGGATTATGTTATCTTCCTCTGAAGAGTGTTATTTTTTTTGTTCTACTAGGCAGTTCAATTACTATCTGATTATCTTGAACTTCAGTTGGCTTGGTTTTATGCTTTATTTTGGATGGATCCATGTGGAGCTTTTAAGCTTGAGCTATTTCCCTAGTCCCTCCAACTTTGTGGACTCAGGCTTCAAACTTTGTCTTTCCTTCCAGATCTTGTCAGTGCTTGGTGTCAGGCTTTTTTAGGGTAGGTCTAGAGTTGGTCTTATTTTAGGGTCTGGTCTTTATGTCTTATGCTCAGCCTTTCTGGTCTTGCTGGATATCTGGGATGTTAATGAAGTTTTAATGAATTTTATTCTCTTAGGCAGGGCTGGTCCTCCAATATCTCCTAGCACTGTTTGACCTCTGTTATCTGTGTTTTGATCTCAAGTCTGTAGCAGCTCTTAAGCTTCATATTGTCTACCCTGCAAAATCAATCCAAGCACCCAGCCAAAGTCTTGTGGGAAACTCCCACACAGGTTATACACAGCTTCTACCCTCTGGTACCCTGCCCTAGAGATTTCTGATGTTCCAGATGGCCCACACACTGATCTCTTTTTCATCAGTTCAGTGGGATCAATGAGCTCTCCTTGGACACTAGTTCACTGTATAGTGGTCAGGAAATTGTTTCCCAGGAGATGGCTGGGACAGTCATAGGGCTCATCTCTGGAGTTTACTTTCCCCCAATGATCACAGAATTTCACTTCCTGTTAGCCAATGTCTGAAAACAGTTGCCTCAGATTTTATTTTTCAGTTTTATTGTTGTTTTCAGTGTGTGTGTGTGTGGGGGGGGGGTTGCTAATTCAGTACCAATTACTCCTTCATAGCTAGAAACAAAAGTCCATATACAACAATAATTTTTGAGTTAAGGTCTTCTCATTTTTCAAGGAACCTCTTAGATGCTACTTCTTCCATGGAGTCTTTTCTGATAATGCCCGTCAGAATTAATCTCTTTCTCCCTTACATGTCCATTACATTTTGTACTTCCATCATCCCCATGAAGTATGACTAATGTGTTAGTCTCTAGGACTTTTACTTGAAGAGGGCCATCACTGTATTACAGCAAATGACTGGTCTTTTTTGGTATGACAGGATTGGGCAAGGTCTGTCAGAATATCTGGTACTACTTTCAATATCAGTGACCATTCTCAGGATTCATTCCCATATACTGCGCATTCTTTCCTCCTACTAAAGGTAAGCTTCTTGAAAGAAGCTCCCCCCCCCTTATGCCTAACACAATGATGATGATATTAACAATAATATCAACTATTTATTGAGAACTATCTATGTGGCAGGCACTTTGCTAACTACTTTAATTAATGAACAAACACTTCTATGATATTTATTGTATGCCTTCATTACTCTAAGTACTTACAAATGTTAATATACATGGATCATCTTATTTAAGCCTCACAAGAACCTTTTTGAAGCTTTATGATTATCTCCATTTTAAAGATAAGGAAAACTGAGGCTTGGGAAAGTTGAGTGACTTCCCCAAATATTCACACATCTAGTAGGTAGCAGAGTAGAGCTTGTAGGCAGTCATTTGATATTTGTTAAACTACATACAATTTACAGCTTCTATTTGGTAATGTTTCCCTCCACCATTGTGGGGAGTGGTTTTTGACCAGGGTACATAATATATCTGCCCTCCTGTCTGGTAGTACCAGCTGGCTGCTTACCAGGCCCTGAACCAAGGCCTTAGTGTCAGCACTGAAAATTGATGGAAAAGGAAGCTCCGTGGGGATTAATGGCCACCCTTCTGCAGACTTCCATTGATGGGTGCTGAGCTGCCAGAGTGAACTGTGACTGTGTGTTTGGATTCAGAACCACAAAGGCCCAGTTATTACTGATTGTTTGCAGTCACTGCTTCTAAACTAGATTGCAAGCAAAACAGCAGACTTCTGAAATGGCCAGAAAAAAATGTGCTTTTCCAGGAAGATGAATCAGGTAGTTAGCAGGCAGTTCTCACACATTAATTCAGTTTTTATGGAGTTGTAAGATTCAATAAGACATTTCAGTATAATGAATCAAGGAAATCTCAGCACAATATTTCTCCAACGAACTTCATCCCCTTCCTGCCAGCAGGGAAAGGGGAGGAGAAAAAACTCCTCTGGTCAAAACAGATTCTTCTTGGTTCTAAACTGAAGCAAGCTCAGAACACAGAAACATCTTTTATGTAGTGTAAAGCCTTCCCATTCTCTACCAGTGATATAGAATATCACTTTTCCACAGTAGAAGGAAGATCTTTCCTTTTCATTATCCTGCAGCTTGTTATTCCTCCTAAATGTTGGAGGACTTTTAGAGGAAACTTAGCTGATTTCTAGAGCTCCTGGCAAATGACTGCATTTGCTACCTGCAAGTACCATTTTCCATTGGTTCAGCCAGACCCTTCTCCCTGCATTGTGGTGGGAAACATCCTGGTGCTATGCTGAATTTGAAAGCAGTACCAGACCCTCTGAAAGCCCCTCCCCAGCAAGGCCAGAATAGGCTAGTCGTTAGTTGTAATACAATAATGATCCCTTTCACATACCCAGGCCAAAGGCATGGACATACCCTTAATACCTAATACTGTGACAACAGTCAGAGTAAGAAAGTCCTGATGTGTGCCCTGCCCTGATACTACTGGGGTCAGGATGAAGAAATTTCATAGAGGACACAATTTAGACTATTAGTCAAATGACTAGTGAATCTGCCATTGAGACACTGAATTGAACAATGACTGGTGTTGGTTAAAGAATCAGGGGAGGTGGTATAGGGAGATGGTAACAAGCACTGGCTTTTGAAGTCAGATAGAACAGGTTCAGTTCCTCGTTTTGGCACCAATCAGCTGTGTGACCTTGGGCATGGGAATTAAACTTTCTGAGCTTCCATTTCTTCGCATGTAAAATGGGTATAATAGTATAATGACTGCAAACATTAAAGAAATAATTCAGGTGTGGCTTTTACCACAGTATTAAGAAACATTAACAAATGGGCTCAACAAAAGTTAACAATACTATCAACTATTCTAGGTTCTTTACAGTCATCATCTCAGTCAATCTTCACAGCATCTCTCAAAAGCTTTCCTCATTTCACCGATGAGGAAACCTGAAGTTCAGAGTTTAAATGACTTGCCCTAGGTCCTGAGCTAATACGTTATCAGTCAAAGTTTGAACCTAGTTGGTGTCATAATGCCTTCCAAATGCTAAAAGTGGCGCATTCATAGGACACTAGAGCAGAAAGTTCATCTTGTCCAGCCGTGTGGATGTTTCATGAACATGCCTGCTAGATAACTGATGTTTCAAAAAATAGACATCAAACAAACATGGTGTTTATTGAGCACTTACCACATGCTAAGCAGTGCCCTAAGCACTCTCGCTCATTATGTCATTTAATCCTCAGCACAACCCTGTGAGACTACCATTACAAGTGTGAAAACTGACATTTTAAATGCTTATTGGGTCTAGTCACACACTCCTATGCTAGTAAGTAACATAGCCAGGATGCATAGCCAGGCCTGCCTAACCCCAGAGCACTGTGTCTAATTCCTGACTAGGTTAACAGACAGTTCTGACGTTATGGGGGCTCCTACACTGTCTGCGGAGTCCAGGGCAGGGATCATGAGCTCTACAGAAGCCAACCTTGGTAGGTGCTTTCTTTTTCCTTTGTTCCTCGAGTTTCCCAGCTCATTTTGAATGCCAAGCAACTTTATATTCCATTTGGAAATTCTGCAGTGAAGGTGAAAATCAACCAAATTGAATGGCCCACAATATATTCTTTTATTATTAACTATCATGCATTTCCTTTGAGCCTATTGGAGTAATAGCTCAGTTGAACCTAAATGTGAAAATATTTGGCAGTACAGATTTACTCTATTGCAAGGATCAGGTTTGGGAATCATTTTATTTGGATTTTTAAAAAATCTAAAGCATCTCTTTTTTTCTGTAGGGAAATAAAAAAATGTTAAATACACCAACTTTTTAAATTAAGGACCAGGCACTATTCCATGGATATCACAAATAATAATTATTCTTCAGGCTCATATTTTGACCAATAAAATGATTCAAGAGAGAGATGAGGTAACTCAACATCCTGAAAGTAAAGAACTAAATCATTTAAAATGTAATTTGCGTATTGTTCTTTCTTTTAAAAACAGTAAGAGAATTTTTTAGACTGAAAAAGTATTGCCAGGATATGATACAGAAGGTGCTTTAATTCCTGTCTGAAACTGGGAAGTATCCAGTAGCTGTAACAGGATGACAAGTGGCACAGAATTGGAGACCTGGGTACTGAGTCTAGAGGTGCCACCGACTAGCTATGTGACTAGAAGAAGCCACTTGGCCTTTCCAGCTTTGATGATCACCCCTGGAACAGGAGGGCTTCAGGCACCCACACTATTTCATTTAATACTCATAAAAAATGTTATAAGCTTATATTGGTCCCAATTTTTAAAAGAGGGATTGAAGCTTATAGAGTTTAAATGCTTTGTTCAAAGTTATGTTATATTTTTGCACCCATAGGTATAAAGGAAACTTGCTTTTAGTGTTGGTTCCAGGCACCAGAAACAAATGCAAACAGGTTGAGAGGTCTACCCTGCCCTAGACAGGCATATATGAGAACTACTCTATTAGAGGTCAGTTTATCTGGTCTTTTTCTGTAGTCCTGCAGTGGGGTTTGAAATAAAATCTCTCCTAGTAGAAAAAATTGCATCGGGGAGGATTGCCTGTGAAGTCGTTCAGAGGAACTGCCTATGCAAGATGACTATAGATGCTGTTTGGCATCCTTTAAATTGAATTGGAAATGTGCTGATTTGGGGACTGACTAAAATGTCAAACCACTTTGCTTGAACTGTATTCAAGGACAGGGCTGAAATAAAAAGCATAAAGCCAGCTGCAAAAAGAGGAAGACATCAGGCTGCCTGTATCAGCTGATGGCAGCTTGCCCTGGTCTCAACCCTGCCTGGCAGCTCTCCTGGCCCAGTGGGCAGCTGCAGCAAGGCCAGGAGAAGGTTTGAATGCACATCCTCAGGAGACACAGAGCTTGCAGGAGCAGTGGATGCTTGCTGTCAGCCAGGAATCGCCTCTCCGACAAGAGCGACTTGTTTCTCTTGCTGTGCCATCTTTTAACATATAAATATAGATTCGTGAGCAATATTCAGATGTGAGTGCTCTGCCATTCTGAATACCTTGCAAACCAAGATGCAGGACTGCCCAGTTTTAAAGGTTCAGTCTGTGATGTCTGTGGAGACTAAGCCCCAGCAGAAAGATGTAAGGCTTTTGATGTTTCCTTGCTATTTGTGGCTTTGTCTTGATTAATTCATTTACTTGTTAACTCAACAAATACTTACTAAGCACCTACTGTGTGTATAGATTTATTCTAGTAGATGCTTAAGATACGTCAGTGAACAAAACAGGCAAATATGCCTGCTCTTAGAGAAAATAATTCCAGCGGTTTACATAATTAAGACAGTGTGGAAAGTGGAAAGAGCAGTGGCTTTGGAGCCAGCCAGCTCTTGGTTCTAAAGTTACCTCCACCGCTCCTGAGCTATGTGACTGAACCTTCCTAACCTTGGTTTCTCATGGGTAATATGCGGCCCATACTTCCAGCTCAAAGAAATCTTGGGAGGCTTAGAACAAATAATGGAGGAAGCAGTGGTTGGCACCTGGAAGGTCCTCTCCTCACTTTTTCCTGGAAGTGGCTTCCTTCCCAACACATGCCTCTGCCCTCCTGCTGCACACCAGCCAGCTCCATACCACCACCAGGCAGCACACCCTGGTTTTGTCCTGTGCTCCTGCACCATCCATCCCTTTTCCTCAGACTCTTTTTTTT
>JAQZBX010084414.1:0-13237 GCA_029593785.1 Cabassous unicinctus | reverse complement strand
AGATTTATTATTATTTTAGGAATGGGAGAATGTGTAACATTAACATTAATGTAAAGTCGGTTTTCACTAGAGGTTCTGAGGGGAGTGAGAGGGCAAAAACGTGGTAACATGGGGAGAGGGGCAATTTGGGGACATTGAAATTGTTCTGCATGATAGTGCAATGACAGATACACGCCATTATACATTTTGTCAAAATCTTTAAAATTGTGCAGTGCACAGTGTAAAACATAATGAAAACTATAGACTGTGCTTCGTAGCAATGCTGCAATATGAGTTCATCAATAGTAACAAATGTATCACACTAATGAAAGATGCTGTTAATGGGGGAAATTGTGGGAGAGGGATGGGTGTGTTATATGGAAATGCCCTATATTTTTGGTGTAACAATTATGTTATCTAAAGCTTCTTTAAAAGTAAAGAAAAAAGTCAGATTTCCTGCCTGAAATGATTGGGGGAAAAACAAAAAAATTTATTAGAGTGGCATTAACAGAATAACAAAAATCTGAGAAACCTAATAGTTACTGTGATATATTTCAATATTGTCAATTATAGATAGGGAATGGTGAAAGGATGTCACATTAAGTTATACCATAGGGATTAGAATCTCTTTTTATAAAATTGAGAGTTAAAGTATTTTCAGGATTAAAAAAGGGGGGAAATAAAATGAAGATTAGATATTTAGAGGTAAAGTGAAAATAAAACCTCAAAGAGGAGGACCATGGCAGTGAACATTATGTGAAAGAATAACTGAAATAAGTATAATAATATCCCTTTGCCTAAAGCCAAAGACAATGGCAGATGGATACTTGAATAGGGACTTGTATGTGCCAACATTTAAGAGAATATCACTCACTTAAGGGCATTTTTTGCTGATATTTCCAAGCATCTACTAATTTATTGACCAAGCCCCTTTTTGTGTGAATGTACAGATTCCTGGAGCTTACCTGATCTCTGGACTTGGAGAAATTCTAATAATTCTTTCCACAGTTCCTCTCCTTGCTACAACTGAGAAATCACATCTGATTTGCAGAGTTGATACCCTGTTTATATGAAGAGATACAATGGATTTTGAGTTGACTGCTATTAACAGTGCATTATCTTCAAGTCCAGGGCAAGCTATGGTGAAGAATAAAGTAAACATTCAAGGTCAATACAGGGAAGCACAACTTGAACACAGCATATTGACAATCCTTCATAGGAAAGGACACTTGACCATATGCCATGAACCATTAAGGCTCTGTGGTCAGTCATTGAGTTGAAAGACTGCAGCAACTTTTTTATTGCATAAAGAGAAAATTATATTTCCACAGTGGTTGAATAGTATTTTTTAAAAGAATCCAAAAATCATAATTTCTACCAAAAACAAATGGTTATATAAGGAAAATGTATCCTGATTATTTTTTGACTGTGTTGTAAAATACCAATATAGTCTAAAGCATAAAAATTATTAGATAATATTTAATCAACTTATATATCCATTTAAATAATGTTCATTCAGTTCTCAGCACAGTTCTGTGTATTGGAAATTGAGTAGCAAAAAAGACATGAAATTCTCGTGTGAAAGATTAGACCAGCGGTGTGAAAAATGATGTCAGTTAATAAGTGAAGAATCAAATTTCTACCAGATACTTTTAAGTTTTATGAAAGGATAAGGGCCAATCTTGGAATGCCATATGAAAAAGTTCATCCAGATATTTGTTGAATAGTTAAAGGATAAATTGGAGACATTTGACAGAGAGTTAGATAGATGATGATGGTGAAGATCATAGATATATCGTAGATAGATAGGTAAACAGGTAGAAAGGTAGATAGATGATAGATAGATAAATAGATAGATAGATAGATAGATAAATGATAGATAGATAGATGATAGATAATAAAATTTTAGCGATTCAACAATAGAAATCTGAATATTGGTAAATTCCAGCATCCCTTCTTTGAAAATCTTTCCCTGGACTGAGTCCATCATGGCCCACTCTTCCTGGGTGAAGTCTATATTTACATGTTTGACGGTCACTGATTCCTAAAACAGCAGAGACATTTAAATTCAGACAGGACTATCCACACTAATATCACAGTAAGATGAGTTAGATGACATCAGTAGGAATGGAGGAGTTATGTGGAGTGAAAGTTCAAATTATGTTTGAAATTCCAGTCAGAACATTATGAATGATGTCGTGTTATCTGTATTTTAGATATAGTTGCAGAGACATTCATAAACTGAATATATATTTTTCCATTATAAAGCAATATCACATGAGTTGTGGTGTGATTATAAGAATTAAGGTTAGGCAGTCTAATAACACAATTCAGGGACCTTGAAAAATGCTATAATCTATTACAATCCTGGCCTGACTCTTCCTGGCTCTAGGAGGCCATACTCAATTTTACCTTGGACCTCCAAATCCTAATTATCATTTTCTATCTTATCTTCTCCTTGATTCGCAGATATAAGATAGATTTAACTTCTTAATGTGTTCTGGTCTCTCTAGCTCTTCAACAATTTTCACTGAATCTAAAATTTTGCTGTAACTACTAAACTTTCCCTCTATGAACAGCCAAAATCAAGTGAAAAATATTCCCTTATTCATTGCTTTCACTTACAAATTTGAACAAACATTATTTACAAAGAGGGAAATGGTTGATTAGAGGCAAGGTGGTGATAAGAAATTCAAACATCTTTTCAAAATACAAAAATATCTATATACATTTTAATATATTTGATATTAGAGAAAAATTATTTCTCATGCCATACCTTGCTTAACCCTCTCTTGTGCTGCTCTTAACACTATGCAACACTCACTAAAGCACCTTTAACACTGGATTGATTCAACACACCTGCTCACATATCTACCTCCTATTTGGAGCATCAAGTTGTGCTCTTCCTCATCTCTGTCACATGTTGTCACCATAATCCTCAACCCATTACTACCACTTACAAGGTTAATAAGGAAATTATTTCCCTTTCTTCTCTGAAAACACAGGCTTAATGGAGACTGGAACAAATTTGTTTAAATATTGGAAGGAGATTATTTCTTTTTGCTGACCCATGATAATTATCCCAGAGTATTGGGCACACTTGTGTCATTCTCAGATCATTGAATGTCTCCTGAGTGCACTTAAAACAGACAATGTAATGGGAAATCTGCACATGTTCTAGCCATAGAGATGTAATTTCAGTAGAAAAAGCAATTCCTTAATCACCAGGATATGTACTGGCAAGTTGGCCATCAGCTGTATTCCTGTGATTTTTGACTCTCAGGAACAGGCAGAGGACAAAGCAGGCAATGCTGACTATGGAGAAAGAAGCCACAATTTCCAGAGCCACTGGTTATTGATACACTAACTTTCAATGATTTTTAATACCCTAACTATAGCACACCCAACCAACAAATACACAGAATGCTTCAGTAAAAGTGTGGGAAGACAGTCATCTCCCAATGTAATAAGAGATGACTATGGATCTTGTTAATAAATAAAATATCTATACAGATATATTATAGATATGAATATATAATCCATTGTTGTATATGTCAATTAGCCCACAGTGATCTGAATTTTACATTTTCTCCGTGATTACAAAACATAGGTATCCCTAACTCAGGCCACATGTGCATTTTGTTCACCATATATAGAAAAACACTATGGAATTTCTCAAATTTAAGGAATTTTGCTTTATGAACTAGCTGTTTATCAGTCCCCTGGACACTCACTCCATTCATGCTCTGCCCTACTGCTGCTGTTTTGTATAATCTTGTCTGAAATCATTTTGGTTTCCCTACATGGGATTTCTAGAAATATCACTCACTGAACCCTGACTTTTAGATATATCCCCAAAAGACTTTAATCCATGAAAACTGAAAATGCACTTCATGATGGAGTTAATCAAATAAGGACTTAGATCATTTAGGTATCAATATCATCCATCCTCCATATCTAGTCCTTAAACTCCCTTCATCAGAAAGTAACAGATTATATGGGTTGTAATGTTCTGCCATATGCCAGAAAACTCATGAGATAAAGAAGCTCAGAAAACACACTGGGTGAGTACAGGAAGGTATCTATTTCCTCTATTTAATATTTTAGGAAAATGGTTGCTGAAATCCTGTACAATATTAATCATCTTTAATTGTAACATCCTTACATTAATCACTTATGAACTATAAGTTCCCCCTTAACACTTTGTTAATAATTAATTTTATTTCAAGGGCAAAATGGCAATGTGTTATAAACAGAGGAAAACACCCCTTTGCATCTGAAATCTAGAAAAAAGGGAAAATGATGTAGTAAATGTGACAGATTCACTTACATTATTCTCAAAATTATCTTAGATTATGGTTTATTTATGAAAAATACTTATGCTTTATTTATAAAAAAGGACATGATCAGAAGATCAGAAAATTTTAGTAGCATGACAAAATTACATGGATATAAATTGATAAAGCTAAGAACTGAATTTTTCTTTGCCTATATGTCATGTTTAAATTTCTGGAGCTTTACATACCATACCTAGGTTTACCCTGGAATGTACCTTGTCACATCAATAATCAGGGGCCATAGCCTGTGGTGATAGCCACTTTTTTTTGCTAGTTTACATGACTGCTTCTCATGCCCAGATTTACCTACCACATGGAAACTTCCAGTGCATTGATCTCCCTTGCCAAATATCAGTCACTATACTGACTCTATCCTCATTATTTCAGTATAGTTTAATCCACATTTACTCATTTCAACAGATACTTACTGTATTAGTCAGCCAAAGGGGCGCTAATGCAATAAACCAGAGACTGGTTTGTATTTATAAAGGCTATTTATTTGGGGTAGAAGTCCACAGTTACCAGGCCATAAAGAATAAGTTTCCCCCCTCACCAAAGTCCATTGCCACATATTGGAGCAAGAGAGCTGCCAACGTTTGCCAGGGTTCAGGCTTCTTGGGCTCCTCTCTTCCCAGGGCTGCGTTTCTCTCCAGGAATAGCATCTCTGGTTCCTCCACAAGGTCAGCTGCAGACTATCAGGCTAATGGCTCACTTCTCTCCTCCTGGGGCCTTCTCTCCAACGTTAAAACTCTAACATCAAAACTTTGACTTCAGAACTGCAATTCAAAAACTGCTCCCTCTGTCCTTTGCCTTGCCTTTTTAAAAAATATATATATTTTAAAAGATGCTTCGATTACATAAATGCTACACAAAAATTACAGGGATTTCCATGTTCCCCACTTCCCACACCTCCCATAACATCCCACATAAACATCTTTCATTAGTGTGGCACATCATCTGCAATGGATATACACATCCTGGGGCTTTGCCATTAGGCATGGACCATAGTTCACATTGTAGATCACACTCTCTCCCACACAGTTCTGCATGGTATATGCTAATGTAAAATGGCCTATACTGTCATTGTAATGTCACTCAGGATAATTCCCAAGTCCTGAAACAGCACCTGTATAACAACTGTTTTTCCATTCTCTGTCACAAAAGTATCCAGTGGCCACTGGCTCCACCTCACTGTTGTAATTTCTTCCATTGCTTGAATCACATTATGTCTACAAAAGAATACCATTAAGTTTACTCTAGTCCATAGCTCTTCCCCCAATCCTGAGGAGTTTCGGATGGTTATGTCCACACCACTTCCAAATGAGAGGGGGCTTATATCCCATGGGTACAGTGGATGGGATTATCCTGCCTGCAGCTGCAGGTGCTTTCCATTCCCTGGGATTGCTGTTGTCCATCATTGTCTCCTCACCAGGTGACTTGGATGAGTCCATTGAGCTGTAGAGTAGGAGTTGCAGCTCCACCGAAATTCCAGGCACAGCTGGCACATGGGCAGGCCAGAGTCTCCAGTCTCTGGAAGTACACCTACAAACTCCAGCATAACATATAGGTTTGAATAGAAGGAACTGATGGGCCATGTGCAGGGAGGACTTATTTGAGTCCAACTCTGTCACTCTTAGGAGCACAGATTCCAAAGTAGAGCCCACTGATAAGGCATCAATCTCTGGAGCTATTTCCCCTTGTATAGGACCTGGTTGTCCCCAGAGCCCTCAGGAGCCCCTCTGTGTGGGATGATATCCACTTTATTGTTCTATGAGATCCTACTGAGGTGTGCATAAGCGTTACCTCTAGAATGACCTCCCAACTCTCTTTGAAGTCTCTTAGCCACATGAACTCATTTGTCTTTACCTTTTCCCCATTTTATTCATGGTCTTTTTTCAGTCATATTGCCAGTTGGCACTTGGTATTAATCCCTCGTTGCCAGGGAGGCTCATCCCCGGGAGTCATGTCCCATACTGGGGGGAAGGTAAAGCATTCATATGCTGAGTTTGGCTTAGAGAGAGGCAACATTTGAGCAACAAGGAGGCTCTCAGGTGGCAACCCTTAGGCACCCCATAATAGTAGGCTAAGTTTCTATTACAAGAGCAAAGACTGGTAAGGCTAGTCATCAATAACAAGAACCCATCAGTGGACCCTTCTCCTTTGCCAGACACTGCCCCTGCACTTGCGGGACGGTTTCTGCTCCCTTCGAGAATATAGCAGAGTTCTCCAGGCTGGGAATTCAGAGTTCCCTCATTTATTGAGTGATTGTCTACCCACTGTGACCATGCCCCACCACTTGATCATTTGACTCAATGGTTGAGCGTAGGCTTCCCACATTCAAGGTCCCAGTTTCGATACCCAGGCCAGGACCTCAAAAACAGTCTAATCAAGATCTGGCCCATTATACAAAATACTTTCCCTTTAATTTTGTACATCCAGAGATGCAACTAGAACAGATTATGTCCTTTAATTCAGTCATTCTTCTAAATATATCAAAAGCCAACTAAACATGCCTTACTCCAATGCCTCTCTCATTTTTGGTTTTGGTGGTTCTAGTCTGTACTCTAGAGAATATACAGCAAGTGAATCCTTAAAGCTCTTCATTTCTGAGAGGCCTTGTGATTTACCAACTTTCTGTCTGATTATGGGTATCAATTTGACTCTAAATAAATATAAATATTTGTTCTGAAATTTTATATTCAAAATATTAGGGATTCACAGAAAAATGCTAGTAGAAATCCATTCAAATATTTGAGGCGGCAAAATTATATGATTATATTTGTGTTTTTAAGTTAGTCTTTTACTGAAGAATGAAATGAAGTAATTTAGAGGGAATTGGTGACTTTTAAGAATTAGATGGTTGCTTGGCATAGGGGCTTGGAAGTGAAAATATGAGTGCCAGGATGGAAGGTTATAAGATATAATACAGAATAAGTAAATCTTTATCATTTATTTTGTCAGATATAATTGTGCTCTAATGATGTGTTAGACTTTGTGCTAAAGACTGAGCATGCAGTTTAGAAAAAAGTTTTTAGAATGAAAGAGAGCAATAGCAGTCGAAAAAAAGAATGTTCTGTTGAGTTATATATGGAGAAAAGCAAGATACATGGTAGCATATATATTATAAAATGAGCCTATTTTGTCAGAACAATAACAAATACATGAAAGTATGTGAATACATGTATATGATATTTATATATGTGTGCATAATAGAGTATATATATTTGTATAACTTGGTATAATTATTTACGTATGAATAATAATAGACAACTTACGCAATAGTAAGTATGAATAACCTTGGGTTCATTTCCAGAACATGTACAGGGAGTCAAGAAGTAGAACATGCTTAAAAGTTGTGGGGGAAGTTGGCAAAGCAGGAAGCTCCAGGAATCAGTCCTTCCACCAAAACAACCATTGAACTTGCAGAAACTGAATCAACAATTTTGAAATTCTGGAGACTAGTGGAACACTATACAGGCTCTAGGAAGGAGCTGGAAAAAGATGCTGGTAAGTTAAAATAAATGCTAGTGATTTCAGCCTCCCTGCAGTGATTACTGTCCCCCTTCCTGTAATCTTGTAGTGGGCACCAGTGGGGAATAATTTATGGTACAGCACATGATACCCTAATGTTATCTAGTCATTGGAAGGAAAGACTTCTAACAGTTGAGCAACAGAAAGCTTTGTGAATTATTATTTAAGGAGGAAATCTGGGCCTCCTGAGTCTGCAGCCTTTGACAGCTCTTGCTGCAGTGTGATGAGCTCTTGTTTCTGTATTTCTGAATTCTCGTGTAAGCAACAATAGATTTCTTCCTTCTCTTTCATTTCCTTTTTCATGTTGGCCTTCAGGATTCACTGGGCCAGTTGGTGGCACCATCTGTGATGGCGCTGTTTTCAGCAGGACCTCTGCCTCTCCAGCATCTCCTCAAAGAGGACGTGGCAGCTGAATCCAACCTTTATTTCATCTTCTTCATGTGCCAAGAAGTGCCTCCATTGAGGGTAACACATGGCAACAAGCCACAAAATGAAAGCCTTACGGCTTGGTGACCAGCCAGTCTTGGGTCACAACATGGTGCTTCTCATCCTCTTCCACTTTTACAGTGGGCTGAGGGATGCAAGTCTCAGTTTCCTCTTGGAAGGGCTTTCAGGAACTGAGCAAGGATTCAGTGTTGATTAGACTGGGGAGAAAGACGATGGTGCTCTCTTTGGAAAACTCAGCCTTAAAGATCCAGGGTGGTTTTCCCACTGGTGAATATGTGGTTTTGGTTTGCCCCTCAACAGCTACACGCTTTGTACTCTATGCACTCTGGTAAAATATTTATACCTGACCATTAACTCTCTGAACCAGACCTATAGGTCAATGAAGTAATGGTCTTCTCAGTGGAAGTTGAAGAAGATATCTCTGATACCCTTTGAATCTTGATGGGTCTGGAGATTGGAGCATGTGATAAGTTATCACCTTATAGCAAACATTTAACTCTTTGAAAACAGTATAATAAATATTGGGATTTTATGTTTACAACTATAGATTCACTTACATATATAAATTTTGGTATCTACTTTTGAATTCCAAATGATTTTCTCATTTGTAACATTGAAATCACTTCATATGCCTAAACTTTCCTAATAATATGTTACTTCTATAAAGAAGTATTTTATGAAAGTGATTTTCTTAGCAAATTCAGAATGCAAACATTGAAATAGGACAAATGGTCCCCTTTTTAAAATGTGTTTCCAAACTTCTTTTAAGAGAAGACTTATGGAAAAAAAATTATGTTCAAAGAAAGATATTAATTCATATAATGTGCATTAGTTCTCATAGTTATACATCTTCTTTTTAGCATTTTTAACCAAGCAACAGTTTAATGTAAAAATTACTTTTTCCTGAAGAGAAGGTCCTATTACCATGCCCTTATTAGATGATCTTAATTGTATTGCTTTCCTAAATTTCTCAAGAAATAAAATATCATTAGAAAATGTAATAACAATTACATGAAGTAAATATCTTTCTAAACACCCTGTTCCCCTGTACCACAGTCCTCTGCCCCATTTGCCTATTTCTTCCCTTTTTATCTATACAAAACATTTAGATCTTGGAATGCATAATTGGATAAATTTTCTGAGCCAAATCTGGAAATCCCGCATACTAAGAATTCTTGTATTTGCTCACTCATTTATTCATTTATTCATTCATATTAAGATATTTCTTAAATTTTCAACTAAGTAACAAAAAGTACTTTCTCAGCAAAAGCCTCACTGAGCATTATCCCCTTACCTCAAATCCTTAATTTTTGTTCTGGCTCATGATAAATCAGGTCCCAGAGAAATCATGGGTAATCTAGACAAGGAGAATCAGACCCCTCATTTTCCAGCTTCCATCAGTCAGACAATTTTCTTTCCACCCTTACCTAAGGTTTTAGACAAAGGTCTCTTTTTCCCAGAGCATTGTTTCATCTCATATTGGTGAATGTGAACCTAAAAGAATAGTTTCTGCAAGATTTTATCACTTGTCCTAGTTGTAAGTGCTGTCCCAGCTTTTCCTGAGGAGTGGACTCTGATTTACTCCTTAATATCTATCAGTTTACTGCCAAATCACTCTCCCACAGGGAGATGTGAGATTAACAATCTCACAGAGGATCAGTTGAGAGCTGAGTGAGCACCAAGAGTTCCAGTAATCCTTGTGTGATATCATCACTGACATAGCTCAGTTCCATAAGCTCAGTTTGAATCTAAACATGACAACAAGAAAAACATGGCATCAAAGAAGCATATTTTGGTGAGAGGGGGGAGATTATATAATAAAAATGAATTGAAACATTTCCCTGTCCTCAGAAATGGTGCTGTCAGTTTTGGGAGAGAGAAAAAAGTACAGAGATTTATAACAAACTATGATGAGATATTTCTTTCTCCCAATCCTCTTATCTGACTCTGGTAGTTAGGCTTCATCTTAAAATGGAGGCCTAGCATGCTCCCTGGCTAGTACTGTTCAGAGCCGGCTTTGGTAGGGGCTGCAAGCAGGAGGAAAAAGAGTAACATCTCATGATGCAGCAAGCCTCCTATGAATAAACATGAGGAGGTGGGCATTTGAATGAAAATAAAGAATAAAAATTTCTACAACCCAGTAAGGGAGTGTCTACTCTGAAAAATGGGTTAGTATGTGGCAGTTTCAATGCAGTTGGTAAGCGGCAGTTTCACTGACTCCAGCCTAGGTCTTTTTTTGAGTCTCAGCTTCACCCTTCACTGACCATATATTCTAGGATGTTTCATTTGACTTCTCCATGATTCATTTTACTCATCTGTAAAATATAGAGGACTCTAACCCTCACAAAGTTTTCCCATTAGTATGAAATATTCTAATATGTGTAGACACAGAACAATGAAAGGCTGGTAGATATTAAGACCCTGTAAATGGTAGCTATTATTGTTATGCTTTAGATCACAGTTTGCTTAGTATGTCCAGACTAGGTGATTTCCCTGGTTTTTGGATTCAGAATGCCCAAAATTCAAATTTCATCCTAGCTCTGCTTGTGGATCCTAAGAATGGTCATTTAAAACTAACCTACTAATCTTATTAATGCTTGTAATTATGAACCTTATACTTATAAAATCAAAACTTAGCCTAGACATATATTTTGCCTAAGAGTTACCTCCTGAAAATCTCCTTGTTACTCAGATATGGCCTCTAAGCCAAACTCAGCATATAAGCTCATTGCCTTTCACCTCACATGGGACATGATACCTGGGGATGGGCCACTCTGGCACAGAGTGATTATTGCCAAGTGCCAGTTAGCAATGCATTTGGAAAAAGACCCTGAATAAATGGGGAAGTAGTAAATACAAATGAATTTTTTCAATAAGAGATTTCAAACATGAGTCAGGATTTCATTCCAGAGGTTACACGTATGTATGTCTTTGGAAGAGCTCTCTAACTTCCATAGAAAACAATGCCTCAAGCCTGAAGGCTTTACAGATGTCTGCACACAATATTCAGGTCATTCAAATCAGACCCCAGGCTGTAGGCTTACCTTGGAATATATGATAACCTATCTCCCCAATGAAGCAGAGTTAAACTGATTCATAATTTTCCTATACATGGTTCTTTTGTCCATTTTATTTGAATTTATAATTAGCATGGCACCAGTTAAATATATGTCCTGGAGACTTAAATCTTTGGGTTATTCATGTGCTAGTTAAGCCCTTAATCTCAGCAGAGTTTCAGCCAACACTTACTCTCCAGTTCATCAGATTTGCCCAGGACAACTAATTCCAAAAAACAGAGTATTTAAAACTCCAAGCAATATGGTTCCATCCTTCTCCTGTATGGAATCTAAGCCCCCTCTTAGTTGGAAGCAGGGTGGGCATCACAATCCCCAAATCCTCTAGACTGAGGAATGAACAAACATAAGAGGGCAATGCAACTATGGAACAAAGTATGATTCTTCTTGTAATGGTAGAGCTTGTAACATTGATATAAAGACAGTGGCTACCAGAATTTGAGGGGAGGAAGAGGGAAGAATCGGCGTAACATGGTGTTTTTCTTACATTAGAAGTGTTCTGCATGATATTATAATAATGGATACAGGCCATTATACATTTTGCCAAAATCTATAACATTGTGTGGTGCAAAGTGTAAATCATAATTTAAATTATAGGGCATAGTTAGTAACAATGTGTAACTATTTGTTAATCAGTTATAACAGAACTACCACACTAATGAAAGGCATTATTAGTAGGGGAAAATATGAGGGGAGGGGTAGGGAATATGGGAAGCCTCTATATTTTTTATATAACTTTGACATAATCCAAAACTTCTTTAAAAATAAAGAAAAAATGAAAATATGGAGAAAAAGAAATAAGAAACAAAGGGGGAAAATAAGACAAACTGGCCTCCCTCTGTGGCCACTAGCAAATCTCTCATGCTGCCAGTGCTCAGCAATTAATCACAATGTAGCCTGTCCTCTGAAAGTAAGGTACCTGGCTGAAGAGAAAAACACAAGGAAGAAGTAATCAAAAGAAATATAAATTAAAAAGTAAAAAAATCTCAGCCTAAGTTTTCTTTCATGACGATGATTTTACCACAACTGACCCTCCCACAGGGAGATGGCTGGTGTCGGACAACTCAGTGGATCACTGTCTCGTTCCCTCCTCTTCTGGGCTGTTTGGGCACCTTGTAGCTAACCCATTGCCTGTCCCTGCCCCCCTTGCCCTCAGGATGGTTGGACATCTGATAGCTTGCCTGCTTCCTCTTCTAGCTTCTCTCTCAACAGGGCTGTAGGGCACCTGTCAACCCACTCCCTAACTTAGGCATTTCCTCTCTCATCCATGGCAGGTGGGTGTGACAGCCCACCTGATTAGATTCCTCTTTTCTTCTTCCTGGATATGCTTCAGCAATGTCTGGTGTTTCACCTTTCCTTGGGAACTGGCTGAGAGCCCATCCACTGGCCCTATATCCCATCCCCACCACTTCTGTAGCTCCCTGAGTTGGCTGGGTGACACTCCCCATACGTGTTTGCTCCAGAAGTCCCCCACCTCAGGAGGCTGCTGGGCATTGAGATGCACCCCTGATCCCCAGGGTTCTTCCTCACTCTCAAAGATAACTGGGCACTGGTCTTCCAGCCAAATCAATCAACCTGCTTCCCTCTTCCCTAGCCAGTTGAATATCCACTCTCTAGCTTCTCTCTCCAATTGCCACCATTGCCCTGCATTTTCTCCTCTGCCAGGGTACCCTGCCTAACTTCCCACAGTTTAGGGAGCAGGAGCTCAGTTTGCCATTCCCTATTCTGCCATCTTGGATCTCCTCTCATATTAAACAATGTCTTATTCTCAGCTAAAGTACATGTCAATTGGAAAAAATTTATAAATACAATCCAGGAGTACAAAATTGCCCTCTAAAAATAGTAGTTGAAAGCATAAATTTGTTTTTG
>JAQZBX010084413.1:0-13261 GCA_029593785.1 Cabassous unicinctus | reverse complement strand
CTTAATTGTAAAGTCTGAAAGCTTTCTTTCTAACATCAAGAACAGCATAAGGATACCCATTGTCAACACTGTTATCCAACACTCTACTGGAAATTCTAGCAAGAGCAATTAAGTAAGAAAAAATATAAAAGCCATCCAAATTGGTAAAGAAGAAGTAAAAATTGTCCTATTTACAGAGAACATGATCCTATATACAGGAAATCCTGAAAAATATACAACAAAGGTCCTAGAACTAGTAAATGAGTTCAGAAAAGTAGCAGGGTATACACAATCAAACCCCAAATCAGGAGTGTTTATATATGCAAGTAATGAGCAATCAGAAAAAAAAATCAAGAAAAATTTCCATTTAAAATAACAGTGGAAAGAATCAAATTTCTAGGAATAAATCTAACAAAAGACATAAAGGCATACACAGAAACTAGAACATATTGTTAAAAGAAATTTTAAAAGTTCTAAATGAATGGAAGTTTGTTCCAAGTTCATGGATTGAAAAACAAAATATCAATGACATGTCACTACTATCCAAAGCAATATGCAGACTCAAAGCAATCACAATAAAAATCCCAACAAACTTCTTTGTGGAAATTGAAAAGCAAATCATCCAATTGATATGGAAGGGTAAATGACACTGAATAGATAAAACTATCTGGAAAAGAAGAATGAAGTTGGAATTCTTACACTCCCTGAACTTAAATCTTATTTCAAAGTCACTGTAATCTAAACACCATGGAACTGGAACAAGGAGAGTCATATAGATAAAGGGAATTGAATCAAGATCTCAGAAATCAACCCTCAGATTTATGACCCAACTGATTTTTTATAAGGGGAGAGACCACTCAATTTGGAAGAATACTCTCTTTAATAAAACATCTTGGTCCTGAAAAAAGACCTTGATCAAAAGGGGAAATGGTAAATACAAATGAGTTTTTAATGGCTAAGAAATTTCAAAGTGAGTCAGAAGGTCATTTCAGAGGTTACGCTTATGCATGTCTCATCAGGATCTCATTGTCACAGTAACTTGTGCTCAGATAGTGGGGATTCTGAGGGCTTTAGAAACAGGGCAGACATCTCAGGAATCTGGCACCCTATTGCTGAGCTTTTGGAATTTATGCACACAATGTGACAGAGTTGGACTCATATGCAATTATCCTTCACATGGCTCTTCTGCCTCTTCTATTTGAAATTATAGTTAGTACTGTACTTGATAGGTGCATGTCCAATGGACTTAAATCCTTGATCCATCCATGTGTGAGCAGAGCCCTGAATCTCAGCAGAGTTGCAAAACCTCCTCCCTAGTTCATTGGACTCACCCAGGACAACTATCAAGGAGGTGATAATGGCCAATGCCTATTCCAAGGAACAGAGAGATTCAGCAACTGCAAACAAGTTAGTTGCATCCATCTGCCCCATGGGATCTAAGCCCTCTCTCAATTAGATGTAGAGTGGGCATCACCATTCCCAAATCCTCAAGACTGAGGAATGAACAATGGACTAAAGTAGACTTATTCTACTATAGACATTGTTATCCTAGCAATTGGAGAACTTTTACCATTGATGTGGAGGCAGTAGCCATCAGAGGTTCTGAGGAGAGGGAGAGAGAATAGGTTTAATAAGGGGCGTTTCCAGGACATTCAATTTGTCATGCATAGTATTGCAATGACAGATATGGGCCATCATATATTTTGTCATAATCTACAAAACTGTGTGGGACAGAGTATAAGCTATAATGTAAATCTATAATTGCCACGGTTAGTAGCAATGCTTCAATATGTTTTAATCAATTGTAACAAATGTACCACGATAATGAAGGATGTTGTTAATGTGGGAAAGTGTGGGAGGGGGAAGGAGTGGGACATACAGGAATCCCCTATATTTTTACGTAACATTTACATAATCTAAAGTTTCTTTGAAAATAAAATATTTATTTTATTTTTAAAATCATATATTTTTATTTTTTAAATAAAATTTAATTTATGAATAAAACTATAGTCAGTGAAATCACTAACTATAGTTAAAACAGCAATTTAAAAATGTGCTATCATTCATTGTAACAAATGTCCCAAGCCAATGCAAACTATTAATAATAGGGTGGTATTTGGGAATCCTGTATTTTATGCATGGTTGTTCTGTAAATCCACAACAATTCTAAAATGGGAAAAAAATTATATACTTCTAAGCAACAGATACTGTTTGGAGGACAAAATGTCAAGTCACAGAATGGGAAAATATTTGCATATTATTTATCTCATAATGGATTTGTAAGCAAACCATATAGACTACTCTCTAAACTCAATAATAAGAAAATAAAAAAAATATGTCAAAATATGTGAACAGAACTTTCACAATAGATGGTAAGAAAACACATAAAAGATGTTCAACCTCGTTAAACACCAAGAAAATGTAAATTATAATCACAATGAACTACCTTTACGTGCCCAGACATGAAGCTATTACAACTTGTCATATAAGGGAAAATGTTAGAAACGAAAACAAAGATATTTGTTTTATGTATATATACAATATACTCATAACAAAAGAAGGAAGAAATATTCATGGCCATTACACTCCAGTTATACATTTCTGTAACTGGTCATGTGGTCAAATTCATATTTATCCTTACCTTTTTCCACTACTCATTCCAAGTTCCCATTATCCTCAACAAGAAACTCAGATGGCAGTGGTTCTTTGCATGGTGGGGTGACCCAAACTTTCATTCCTGCAGATTCTGGGCCATTGTTAACCCTGCTTGGATTGGATTGTTGCAATTTTCAATTGACTTTAATCTCAGTGCATGAGAGTACTCAGAGACTTCCTAGAGGATCTCCTATATTCCAGGGAAAATCTTCTTACCCCCATTATATAAATGCAGCCATATTTCCCCCTTTAGAGTCAGGATCAATCACCCCAGACAATAGAGTAATTTCATTTTTTGTCTGTTTTTCAGAGGTTCAAGGAGCCCAGAGTGGTCAGAGGACCACCTTAACTTCCAGTTCAATGGAATCATTTCTGTGTCCCTTGGTGGAAGCATTCCTCCTTTTGGAACTAAGACCTGTAGACCAGCAGAGTTTAAATTTGCAGGGACAGGAAGCAAAAATTTTCCTAGTGGATCACTAGTGGTAATAGTGAGTGGTGTCACTCCCATTTCTACCACTTGATTCCTGGACCCATGAATCCTTGCTATGGGTGATGCAGAACCATAGAGTCGGTGCTGAATTATAGCATACAAAGCCTCTTGGAGAACATTGCCCCAGCCCTGCAAGGTATTGCCACCAGTTGGCACTATAATTGAGTCTTCAAAATGCAATTCCAACATTCTATCAATCCAGTTGCTTCAGGATGTTGGGGAGCATGGTAACACTAGTGAATTCCCTGTGCAAGTGCCCATTCCTTCACATCATTTTCTGTGAAATAAGTTCCTTGATCAGAAGCAATGCTGTCTGGAATGACATAGTGATGGATGAGACATTCAGGAAGTCCACTGATGGTATTTTTGGAAGAATCATTGTGTGCAGGGAACACAAACATATATCCAGATTGTGTCTATTCCAGTTAAAACAAATTGCTGCCCCTTCCATGATGGTAGCAGGCTGATCACCTCAGGGGATGTTGCATATTGGGGGCTGAGTGTGGGACTTTGCTGCTGGCAGATTGGGCACTCAGCATGGCAGTAGCTAAGTCAGCCATGGTGAGGGGAAGTCCATCATCCGAACCTATACACAACCCCATCCCTATTTCCATAGCCTCTTTGTTAATAAGCTCATTGGGCAATGATAAGTGTGGCTGGTGAAAGAGGTTGAGCATCAGCCACAGAGTGGGTCATCTTATCCAATTGATTATTGAAATCTTCCTTTGTGTAAGTCTGCTGAGCATTCATGTGGGACACAAATATTTTCATGTTTTTTGCCCACTCAGAAATGTCTATCCACATACCTCTTCCCAGACCTCTTTGTCACCAATTTTTCAATCATGTTCCTTCAAAGTCCCTGACCATGGGTATTTGGGCTCCATCCTTATATAACTTACTTGTGTTTTCAGGACCCACTCAAGCCCTATCTTGATATTCCACTTCAACTTTATTGCTGCTGTGGATGCCCAACTTTAAGGTTTGGTGGGTCAAGAAATACCCAGCCCATGAGAGGCAACTCAGGTCTCATGACCTTGGTGGCCCATGGTTAACCATTCAGTCTCTACTAAGGCCCAGTAGCAGGCAAAAAGTTTTTTCTCAAAAGGAGAGTAGTTATCTGCAGAGGATGGCATGGCTTTGCTCCAAAATCCTAAGGGTCTGCATTGTGATTCTCCTATAGGGGCCTGCCAAAGGCTCCAGACAGTATCTCTCTTTGCCACTGACACTTCCAGCACCATTGGATCTGCTGGATCATATGGCCCAAGTGGTAGTGCAGCTGTACAGCAGCCTAGACCTGTGACAGAGCCTCATCATGCTCCAGTCTCCAATCAAAACTAGCAACTGTTCTGGTCACTCGGTAAATGGGCCAGAGTAGCACACCCAAATGAGGAATGGGTTAACTCAAAATTTCGAAGACAGCAACAAAGTGTTGTGCCTCTTTTTTGGTCATTGGAGGTGCCAGATGTAACAGTTTTTCCTTCATTTTAGAAGGGATATCTTAACATGCCCCACACCACTGGACACCTAGGAATTTCAAGAGTTGAAATGTCCCTGTATTTTATTTGGGTTTATGTCTCACTCTCTCTTATGGAAATATCTTACCAATAAGTCTAGAGTCATTTTTACTTCTTGCTCAGTAGGTCCTATCAACAGATCATCAAAATAATGGACCAGTGTGAATTCTTTTGGAAGGAGAGACAATCAAGTTCCCTGTGGGAACATATTATGACATAGGGCTGGAGAGTTGATATACCATTGAGGAAGTACAATGAAGGTATATTGCTGGCCTTCCCACCTGAAACGTTATGGTTTCTGGTGGTCCTTAGTAATGGCAATTGAGAAAAAATGCATTTGCCAGATCAATAGCTGCATATCAAGTACCAGGTGATGTGTTGATTTGCTCAAGCAATAATACCATATCTGGGATAGCAGCCATGATTGGAGTCACTATCTGGTTAAGTTATGATAATCTACTGTCATCCTACAAGATCCATCTGTATTATGCACATATCAGGTAGGAGAGTTTGAGTGGGGATGTGGTGGGAATCACCACCCAGCATCCTTCAACTCCTTGATGGTGACACTAATCTCTGAAATCCCTCCAGGAAACTGGTATTACTTTTGATTTAATATTTTGCTAGGTAGGGTTAATTCTGGTGGCTTCCACTTAGCATTTCCTACCATATTAGCCCTCACTTCACAAGTCAGGGATCCAATGTGGAGATTATGCCAGTTACTGAGGATGTCTTTTCCAATTATGAATCCCGGAAGTGGAGATATAACCACAGAATGGCTCTGGGGAAACACTGGACCCACTGTGAGATGGACCTGAACTAAAACTTCATCAATCACCTGGCATTCATAAGCCCCTACTCCAACTGGTGAACCACAGTGACATTTTGGGTCTCCTAGAATTAATGTCACTTCTGAGCCAGTGTCTAATTATAAATCCAACTAAAATACATTTAATCCTCAAGTGTCTGATCATTTCCTGTACCCCAATGCACAGTTACACTGGTAAAAGGCCAAGGTCTCCTTGGGTAAAGCTGAGAAGAAGATTAACAGTACATTTATTTGGCAGTAAAAGAGGATCCTTTCCCAAGGGAGCTCAGCCTTCTCTTCATTCAGGGATCTCTGGGTCTGCAAACTGTCTCAAATCTGGGAATTGATTAAGAGGCCATGATTCTCTGTGTCAGTAATTCATTAGGGTTCTGTTCACTCAACCTAGAACTCTTCTGCTTATACAGATCAAGTAGGAATTTAGTAGACTGCCCTTGTATTTCACCTCTAGGTACTCCACGATCTATCAGCCAATGACACAGTTCTATGCTACTCAGACTGTTATTTTTGTTGTTGTTTACATTTATTAGAGTCATAATATTTCTCTCTTGAATATTTTCTTTTTTATGATAATTTTTTAAAAAGATACTTAGATTACATAAATCTTAAACAAAAAATAAAGGGATTCCCATATGCCCCACTCCCCATGCCTCCCTCATCCTCCCACATAAACATCCTTCATTAGTGTGGCACATTCATTGCAATTGATAAATGCATCCTGGGGCTTTGCCATTAAGCCTGTACCATAGTTCACCTTGTAGTCTACACTCTCTCCCACACAGTTCTGCATGTTAAGTTTTGATATAAAATGGCCTACATCTGTTGTTGCAATGTACTCAGACTGTTTTGATTGCTTCTTTTGTGTCTACTTTCATTGTGGAAGCCATGCCCACCTTGTCTTTGGTCATTAACTTCTGATACTTGACTTTTCCTTTCTTGAGATCTAATCATCCCCATAATGTTTAAGGATTCTACCTGCATTACAGCAGTTCCTACAGTAACATCTGGACTACAGAGAAGAGCACACATGAAACTCTTCAGGGAAGATGGAATTAGCCTAAAAATTTATTCCTCACAATCCTTGTTAAAGGTGTGTCCTCTGGACATTCCTGTAGTGAGTGGACAGGTCTTAAATGATAAATCCTTCCAGCATTCCAATTTCTTTAAGTCTTTGAATTCACTCTTTAACTGTATACCAGGGTAAATTGGGCATCTCAACCTCAGACATTCTAGACCATCTTTACATCCATGTTTCAGTCAGTCACATAACAAACTGTTAGAGCCCTTTCTAACCTCTCAAGCTACAGTGCTGAATCCAGAATTTCTGCTTAGTGGGCCCTTATCAATAAATTCAGCTTGATCTAACTTTATATTCCATCCACAATTATCCCATACTCTTTGTATGAATTCCTACACTTATTCCCTGATTTCTGGCATGGCTTTAATCATGAGGCTTTAATCATCTCCATGAGGAGATAAAGTATAGTGTACTTCCTCATGGTTCATGCTTTGTAATTTGCCTATGGGGCCTCATTGTAATTTTAGTCTAGTAATAGGCCTAGAAGAGAGGAGCAGTGGTGGGAGTGAGTAAGAAGGATTAGAAATGAATGCCTTGCAAATAACTGACCCCAGGGCATTCTTTCGCATTTATTTTTTTAGGATTTATTTATTTATTTACTTGCCTCCCATTGTTTGCTCTTGCTGTCTGCTAGTTGTGTGCTCATCTTCTTTTTAGGAGGCAGTAGAAACCAAAGGCGTCCTCTCATGTGGGAGGGAGGAGCTTAAGCACTTGAGCCACCTCTGCTCCCAACATACTCTTTTAAAAGAGTGCAAATGAAAGAAAAAACAACAAATGTAAACACGGGTTTATGAAACCAACTGATTATAAAAAGTTTTTCTTGGGGAATTTCCCAGTGATTGCTGTTTTGATGAATCTTGGCCACCTACCTCAGCAGTAGAGCAGACCATTGAAGCCATAGATATTTGAAGTTTTTTATGAAAATAATTCCCTAAATCTTTATTCTTCTAAAGGTTTTGTTTTAAGGAAACTTTTATTTAAATTTTTAATTAAAAAAAATTTTTAAAGATACTTAGGTTACATAAATCTTAAATAAAAATATAGGGATTCCCATATGCTCCACTCCCCACACCTCCCAGAACTTCTCACATAAAGAACATCCTTCATTAGTGTGGTAAATTCATTGCAATTGATAAGCACATCCTGGGGCCTTGCCACTGAGCATGGACCATAGTTCACACTGTAGTCTGCATTCTTTTCCACACAGTCTTGAATGTTATGGGATGATATAAAATGGCCTATATCTGTTGTTGCAATGTCATTCAGGGTGAATCCCAAGTCCCAAAAAAGCCCCCATATTACAACTATTTTTCCTATCCCTGCTTCCAGATCTTCCAGTGGCCACTGCCTCCACATCAATATTGTAATTTCTTCCATTGCTAGAATCACAATATAACTATAGAAGAATACCAGAAAGTCCACTCTAGGCAATAGTTCAGTCCCGAATCCTGAGGATTCTAGGATGGTGATATCCACTCCACCCCTAAATGAGAGGGGGCTTTGATGGATGGGACTCTCTTGCTTTCACTTGAAGGCTCTTTCATTTACTTGGTATGGTGGTTGTCAATTCTCATCTCTTTGTTAGTTTTCCTGGGTGAGACAATGAACTAGAGAGTAGGTGTTGCAATTCTGCTGAGTCTCTGGGCACAGCTGGCAAATGGACAGCCCAAAGATTCCAGTCACTTGGATGTACACCTACAAACTAAAGGACCAAGTATAGGTGTAAACAGAAGTGACAGATGAGCTATATGTAGAGAAGTCATAACTGAGCCCAACTATGTCACTTTCAGGAGCACAAACACCAAAGTAGGGCCCACTGACAAGACACCAATTTCTGGAGCTACCTACCTTGACCATAGGAAATGGGTGTCTCAAGAGCCCTCAGAAACCCCACCATTTGGGCGTAGTAGACATTTTGGCAGTCTTTGAGATACTGCTGAGATGTGTATAAGTGTTACCTCTGGGATGACCTTCTAACTCAATTTGAAGCCTCTCTGCCATATAAACTCTTTTGTCTTTACCTTTTGCCCCATTTACTCAAGGTTTTTTTCCAGCGTCTTTCCTAGTTGGTGCTTCATAGTAATCCCTAGTTGCCAGGGAGGCTCATCCCTGGGAGTCATGTCCCACATGGGGGAGAAAGTAATGCATGTATATGCTAAGTTTGGCTTAGCGAGAGGCCACAGGAAAGTAAAAAGACAGCCTACACAATGGAAGAAAATATTTTGCAACCATATATCTGATAGAAGCCTAATATCCAACATATATAAAGAAATCCTACACCTCAAAAATAAATAAATAAATAAAAATCCCATTTAAAAAATGGTCAAGCAACTTGAAAAGACACTTCTCTAAGGAAGAAATACAAATGGCTAAAAAGGGCATGAAAAGATGGTCAACATCACTAGCTATTGGAGAAATGGAAATCAAAACTACAATGAGTTACTATCTTACACCCATTAGATTGGAAGCTATTAAAAAACAGAGGACTGTAAGTGTTGAAAAGGATGTGGAGGAATGGGAACACTCATCCAAGGCTGGTGGGAATGTAGAATGGTCCAGCCATTCTGGAAGACAGTTTGATGGTTCCTCAGAATACTAAATATAGAACTGCCATATGATCCAGCAATTCCACTGCTGGGTGTACACCCAGAAGAATTGAAAGCAAAGACACAAACAGATATATGTACACCAATGTTCATAGTCGCATTATTCACTATTGCCAAAAGTTGGAATCAACTCAAATGCCCATCAACAGATGAAAGGATAAACAAAATGTGGTGCATACACACAATGGAATATTAATCAGCTGTAAGAAGGAACACTGTGCTAACACATGGAATAACATGGATGAATCTTGAGTACTTTATGTTGAATGAAGCAAGCCAATCATTGAAGGATGAATATTACCTGACCATGATGATATGAATTAAGAAAATTGAAAAGACTCAGAGAGCTGTTGTCCGGAAGATAGGTTTACAGGATATAGAAAGGGAGAAGAAGGTTGTGAGCCAATGCCCATATGGACATAATCTATGATAAGATGAAAGTGTGTTCATTGCACATTGAAGGGATATGACAGAAGGTTAGTGATATTATTGGGTTGTGAAGTGCATGTTTCACAAATGGATAGATTGGGGATGGGGGTTTGGAAGGTCCAGGGAACTGGGGGTAGTTTTGGGAAAGGTACAAGGTGAACACTGGGGATTTGTGGGTATGTGGTTGAAATTACAAAGTTGGAAATGCTTTTATGGCAATATGACAAGGAAGGGTTACTGGTTTAGTGTTGGATAGGGGGCATTTGGGACAGGGTGCTCCTGGAGCAAGCTTCTAGGGAGTGTGTGAGTGATCATCTTGTCATAATGTGTTGTATCAGTCGGTGGAGACCTACACAATGAGCAAGAAGGAGTTGGATTCCCACCCTGGGGAGGACTGATATGTTGACTAACAGAGGGGTGGGAGTCTCTTGAGAGCATGGTTGGTTCCTAATAGAGGAAGACAAATCAGTGTGTAAAGACCTCAGTGTTGTTGCAAGTAACTATGAATCTTGTCATCTAATTAGTGAAGCTGGGGAGTCACAATGGGCCCTGAGGTGAGTGGAAGGGAGGAATAAAATAGATGGAATAGAGGGTATTTAGTGGGCACTGGAAGTATTCTACATGATCTTTCAATGATCCACAGAGGCCATATTAACTACAATAAAAATTTATAAAAGTGTATGTGCTAAAATGTAAACCATAATGTAACCTGTTGGCCATGATTAGTAGCTATGTTTTACTATTTGTATACCTGTTGTAACAAAGGTACTATCCACATAATAAAGACAGTATTATGGGAAGGGGGAAACCAGGGAGGATGTTTAGAATATGGGAGTTCCCTGTATTCTGTATGTGACTTTACAGTGACCTAAAGCTTCTTTGAAATCAAAATGAAATAAAAAAGACACTGGGAAAATGAATTGAAGAAAATATCACTGTACATACAGGACACCAGATATTACAGTGATGAAAGGTAAAATGTAAAAAAAAGTTTTTAAAATTACTCATTATTTTTTGATACCCCAATCTTTTAATTTTATTTTAGTTTTAGTTTTTTAATTTTTTATGTATTTTATTTCTTATATTTAAACCTATCATTATTATTTCATTTAACAATTAATTGTATTTGGTTATTTAATTGGCTTCATTTATGAAGAAGCTTTGGATCACAGAAGGGCTACAACTGGCTCAGGGGAAGATCATTGGTGTGGGGTATCAGTGATGGGAGATACATGGGAGGAAGTTCATCTGGGCATACATATAGGGTATATAAATATGTTCAAATGTTCACAGGGCAATGTCACAGTGGGTGGATACTCACACAATAGCCAAGAGAATATTGAATTCTTATCTGGGAGAGCTCTGCCACTTTCTCTAATGGAGCAGCAGCATTCCCCCAAGTGCAGGGGCAATGACTGTTGAAGGAGCATGATCCATTGATAGGCCTTTGATATTGATGGCTATGCTTATGAGCCTTTGCCCTTGAAATTGAAACTTAGCCTAGTGTTGTGTGGTGCCTAAGAGTTGACTCCTGAGAAACTCTTTTGCATTTTCATCTTGCAAGACTGGCATTGGAAGGCAGATTCCTCAGGGCAGGGTGGAGGTTGAGCAGTGCATGCTGGAATTTGGCTGGTTCCTGTCTTAGGTACAGGAGGGAGTCCTGACTCCCTGAGGCAGCCTGTAGGCTGGGCAGTGTAAGCTTTAGTTTGGTTGGTACCTAACCAGTGCTGGAAAGAGATCCAGACTCCCTGTGGTAGGCTTGAGGTCGGGAAGTATGGGCTTTAATTTGGCTAGTAAAAGTCTCAGGGCTAGAAGGAGGTCTTGTCTCCTTGGGGCAGGTTGAAAGCTGGGTGGTACAAGCTTGATATTGTGTGGTCTCCATAGTGCAAGTCACCACAAGTTTATCTGGCAAAGTCTTAGCAGAATTTAGGGTTCCAGTGTCTCTGCTATTATCATCATCATCGCATATGTCTCTATCCCAATCCTCAGGGTTCCACTCCTTTCCAATCAATGCCTTCATTTTAACAGCAGATGTCCTGTGAGGTTGAGATTTTAGTATCCTTTGTAACTCTGCTACTCATAAATGAAAATCTGACTCTGGTTTTCTGAGATCTCAAGTCTGTGGTTGCATGAAACAAGATTTTCTTTCCGAGGACACATAGAATTTTCACATCATTTATGCAGCATTTAAATTGCAAATGTGAAGTCTTTAGCTCATCCTTTTCTTTTGTAACTTTATCCAGACTATCTAGGAGGAGCTAGCCACCATCATTGTACCTTTTTATTCCACAAAACTCTGTTAAGGTGTTGAAAACACTCTCACCCAGATCCTTGTCTATTATAAGCATGGAAGTAGGGGAATACAGTGGTGATATTTTGCATATCT
The DNA here is from genome assembly GCA_029593785.1 of Cabassous unicinctus. Lineage (NCBI taxonomy): Eukaryota > Metazoa > Chordata > Mammalia > Cingulata > Chlamyphoridae > Cabassous > Cabassous unicinctus. The sequence continues at coordinate 1,298 of JAQZBX010084413.1, read as the reverse complement.
CCATTGCCAACTCATGCCATGGACTGTTAGTGTCCTCTTGATTATTGGAAAGGGAGTCATTAGCACACTTGAGACCAATTAGAGTAGAAAGCCAATTGCAAAACTCCAAGAACCACTTCAGAAATTCTATGTTTAGTATTCTGTTTCTCAAGAACCAGTCTTGGTATCAAGCTGTATTAGTCAGGTTTCTTTAGGGAAACAGAATCAATAGGTGATATGTAAATAGTATGATATTTCATAAAATTCTCTTACATGACCATGAGAATGCACAAGTCCAAATTCCACAGGCAGGCTGTAAACCAGGGGCTTTGATGAAGGTCATTGGTGAGTTCCCGGAAGACATTGGCTATACAAAGTTGACCTGGAAAATTCTGTAGGAATGCTGAAATCACTTACCTTTTTAAGGCATTCAACTGATTGGATAAAATGTCACTCATTGCTGATGGCAATCTCCTTGGTTGATTGTGGATGTAATTAGCCATCTATGCAATAAAGTCACTGATGACTAATGTCTGTAAATGTCCTTGTATTACAATTATGCCAGTGCTTCTTGACCAAACATATGGGCAAAGTTATATGGCCAAGTTGACACATTTTGCCTAACAAACATATGGTATGAAAGTTGGGGCTACAATTGATGACAACAATAATTAAGCCATTTACAACCTAGGCCACCACAAACAGGGTAAAGAAGAGGCAGAAAAGGGTGGCTTGGAGCCCAGGGTCCTATTGAAGCTCTGCAGAATGAACACCATCACCTCTGTCTTATTCCCAATGGCCATGAGTGGAGCTGGATCATATTGGCAGAAGTCAACTCAGTCTGTAATTCTTCCTTTTCAGGACCAGGTATCTTTTATTTTTAACTAAAAAAAAAGAAAAAAAAAAAGGATTGCTTTAATGAGCAATCCTTTCTAGAAAGGAAAACAGGATTTTGAAGTTTCCATTTATTTATGGTTTAAATGTTCTTTCCTGACTAATAAAAGGAAAAAAGCAAGCAAAGTACACTTAAGTGCCTCTTAGAGACTGAGCATATGATGAGAGCCAAATGATGGTGGCACACTTCCCTGGGAATTTTTGAGCATATGGCTTTAAACTGCAGGTAACATCTCTGGCCATCCAGCGTTCCCACAGTCTAGAGCCCAGAGAGAATGGGGCCATACGAGTAGAGAAGGGCAATGCTCCAGCTAGTGTTTCTGGTGATACCCCTATATGGGTGTCCTTGAAGATGGGGGAGAAAAGATTCAAAAGGACAATGACAGCTCTAAGAGGGAAGGTAAAGGGGACTGAAGAAATGTTGA
>JAQZBX010084412.1:0-13262 GCA_029593785.1 Cabassous unicinctus | reverse complement strand
AAGACACGCAGCGAATGGACACAGCAGCACAAGCAGCAAGGGGGGGATAAATAAAATAAAATAAATAAAGCTTTAAAAAAAAAAAAAAAAAAGTCTATTTAAACCGGAGTCACCAAGGAACGCTTATGGAAAAGTGAGTTGTATTAAAAATTTGTTCCAATTCAAGAACCAAAAATTAGGGACAAAGGGATACTTTGCAGTACACCCAGAGGTGTAAACAGTAAGGTTCATCAGGGATCACTACTTAGCTGAGCATTTTTCAAAATAACTACTTGTAGGTCCTTGGTTGTTGTATAAATGGTTCAACAACAAATACACTCCCCGCAGAAAAGTTTCAAAGCAGGCATGTGAATGATAACGTTCATAGATAAAAACAACCCTAACCCTATTCATAGACGGATTGGTTCCACATTCCAATACAACCCAAGAAAGGCATGTAACAGTTATAAATTTCCATAATGGCACTTATGGACCATACAATCAACATTGTCATCAAATGCTGTACAATAACAGAGTACTGGAAACTTAAAAGAAAAATCATCTACCAAGGAATTAAATGTCAAAGGTATTGAAGTAGCACCAGTCACTCAACTCCAGAAAGGAATCTATATAATCTAGGAAAGGTCCAAAGATAACAACTACAATATTTAAGGGATTGAGATGGTTGCCAAATGATCATAAAAAAAAAAAAAAAAGAGAAATAGTTACTTTGGGAAGACCAAGGCTGTGATGTATTTTTGTCAAAGTCTTAAAAAATCATAAAGGATATGAAAAAGGAGAATACAAACTTGTTTACCAAATCTTGGAATCTTACAAGGGAGCAACTTATGGTAAATATAAGATCAAAAGTAGGAAGTTCGTTGATGACTTTAAAGTTTTGGACCTTATCCCAATTTTTTAAAATAACATAAAATTAGTAAATTAAAATTTTTAGACTTGAAATCACTGATTTTAATATTTCATATAAGGATCAGGACTTTCTTATACTGCTCTTTGAATTTCCTGGAGTTTCCAATTGCTTTTTTTTCTTGTTGATAAAAGAGTATTGTGCCATCACCACAACTTCATATTGGATCAAGCCAGATAAAGTTTCTCAGTCATGTTATCTTTTATGTGGGATTTCCCATTTTTCTTGCAGCCATCCATCTAGCTTAGTTACTCTCTAGGCCTGATGAACTAGGCTTCATCCTGGGACTTCTCTTAATTGCAGTTCTGGGTTGGAACCTCTATTTCCTGTATCCTGTGCTGTCCTATTTCTTGGTTTTCTCCCTTCTTTTGTAACTGTTTCAGTAAGTGTGTGGGAGGTAACCCTCCTGAGTTCTTGTATGAGAAAAAAATTCTCTCATTTCTAGAATTATTTGTTTCCTCTCAGTTCAGCAGGTCATGGGATTTTCTTATTCATGCTCCTGGGTTTCTCATTTGCCGGGTAGTTCTTGATTGTCCATCATATTTAAGACTGAAGGACTGGGCGATGATTATTTTAGGTAGCTAGTGTACATTGTGCAGTGGTATCTCCCCCATAAGTCCCACAACTTCCTGTTCTTTGATTTCTTTGATGCAAAGCCTATATTGAGTGATATATATATATATTATATATATATATATAATGTATATATCTATGAATGTGGGTTCTCATATACATCAGACTGATAATTTTGCACAGCCAAAAGTGATAGGTTTTATAATCTGATTTAATAGCTGGTGGTGCATTGTGAGATAGAATTAAATCACCCACAAATCTTTATGCTTATGCTGTTCCTGAAATAGGAATTCAGATATTGATAAAGGACATTGGTATTTTAAAAGTAAAGAGGGAATAATGAAAGAAAGATTATAAATCAATTCAACAAATATTGTCAAAGTTCTACCATGCTCCATGTTTCTGGTGATGCAGAAGGAATTTTTAAATAAGACATAGTTCCTGCTTTCAAGGAACTAGCTGGAGAGACTTAACCTTTTATTTCTCTTAAGGTAGAGTGAGTAGCAGCAGAACTTTGCTTCTTGTGTCATTCCTGGTCTTCATAACATTTTGCAAAACTGAATATTTGAGCTGTATATGGATCCTTAGTTGTCAGTGTTCAAATGGTAGTATCTATCCAAATTTAAGGACCAGTACCTGTGAGCATGTAATCAGCTTCTTAGGGGCTAGACTTAGAGATTTCAAATGTAATTACAACAATTTTGGGGGCATTTCTGGGAAAGACTTCATGTAGAGCATTCAGGGGACAAAGGGATTGTTGTCTCACCTCCAAATGCTTCTCTTATATGTCCTCTAATTCTGTCTTGATCTGGGCTTGTTAATATGAAATATGAAAAAAAAAAAAAGAAATATGTCCCTCTTCTCAAGGACTTAGACAATAACTCTGAGAGGTTATTGATACCACATGGTGATGCATTTAAGTACTTTCCATCTTTGAAATCTGAATGCCTCTTACTGTTGAACTAGCTTTATCCTCATTCACACTTTACTATAAAGTAAATTACAATTACAAATAACATCTTTGCATCTGGGAAAGTGGAGTGGGAATCAAAAACTTTGATGGAGGAAGGATATTATAAAATGAATCCGTATATTTAATAATCAGTATACATACTTGAGGAAACATAAGTCATCTAGTATTTCAAACCCTCACTAGATGAAAAAAACTGAGCCCCTATGAGATTTAGCAGTTTGCTTAAGAAATTTGGTGGCAGAACTACAACCCTAGAACCCAGCCCTAACAGGACTTCCAGAACTGTTACTTTACATCTTAATGTGCTCTCATGTCCAAGAGTAATATGGTCAAAAGTGTGCTTTAGTTAGATTAGAGGAGGGCACATTTGGTCAATAAATATTTATTCCAGTGCTTAGGATGTCTAACACTTAGTAGGTGCTAGGTAAACGTTTGCAAGCATTAATTTCTTTATCTGAGCAAGGCATTATGCTTGGGGCCATGAAGGGATACAAAGTATGTCAAGGATCCTTCTCTTTCAAAAACCTTTCAAACTGACTGGTAAATTAAGACAGTTAGAAGAATGACTTAACAGATAATAGATGGTATGGTCAGAAAAGACTTGACTAAGAAAGAAAATTTGCAGTAGGCGTTAAAGGAATTAAACGAACAGTAAAAAGTAACATTTTATTTAATTTAATTAGAAACCACTCTTGTTTACCTCTTTAGTATATCCACCCTGAAATTGGAGTTCTATATTTGTTCTCATCTGTGACTGAGGTTTTGCTAAATCTTCATGAGTCGATTGCTGTAGATGAATTCCAAGTTTGCTACAATTCCAAGTTTTTATTAGTTACTTTTATTAAAAAGTACTTTATTAATTCCTTTTTTTTTTTTTTCCTTAGGTGGTACCGTGGATTGAACGCTGTATCTCATACATGAGAAGCAGATGCTCAAACCACTGAGCTACACCTGCTCCCTATTAATTACTTTTAAAGCTGGTCTTGAGTTCTTGCTCTCCAGTCTGGATTAGGTTGAATCAGTTTGTTTAATTTAGTGAATATTATTGCATATCTGCTGTGTACAAGGCGTTATGCTACAATAGAAATGAGTAACAGCAATATACAGCCTAATAGGGGACACAGAGGTGTAAGACAATGCATGACTGTGGGAAGTATATTAAAGAAAGCATGCTTGGGGCTTTCTTTATTTTATTTTATTATTTTTTTAAAGATTTATTTATTTTATTTTATTTATCCCCCCCTTGCTGCTTGTGCTGCTGTGTCCATTCGTCCATTCGCTGCGTGTCTTCTCTGTGTCTGCTTATCTCCCCCTTGCTGTGAGGTCTTGCTCACGGCGGCGCAGCGTGAGCTGGCCTGCCCTCACAAGGAGGCACCGGGAAGCGAACCCGGGCCTCTCATATGGTAAACGGGTGCTCTATCCATTGAGCCACACCCGCTTCCTGCCCTGAGGTTGCTGCATCAGCCCACCGCACCGCTCAGGCTGGCGTGCCCTCACAAGGAGGCCTCGGGAAGCGAACCCCGGCCTACCATATGGTAAACGGGGGCTCTATCCACTGAGCCACACCCGCTTCCCTGGGGCTTTCTTTAATAGTAGTCAAGAGGGGCTAGACTTTAATGCTATCTGGGTGAAGGGAGGAAAGACTTTCTGGGAAAGATGACAGCTAGGTTTGAAAGGATATTATGTCAGCTTTCGAACTGCACAAGGGAAGGAGAGCTATTCAAGCCAGAGAAAACACTTGCAAAAGCATCCAGACCCAGTTTACCGGGAGTCAGGATAGGGACAGGGCATAGAAAGTTAAGGCTTAAAATAGTTCCTGTTTGGAATGATGGAAATGTTTTGGCAATGGATGGTGGTGATGGTAACACAATATTGTGAATGTAATTAACAGCACTGAAATATATATCTGAATGTGGTTAAAAGGAAAAATGCTGGGTTATATATGTAGTACTAGAATAAACAAAACAAAACCAAACCCATGTAACTGCACATGTAAACAGTGAACCCTAAGTTAAACCATGGACATTAGTTAATGGAATAATTATAAAAATGTGTTTTCATCAGTTGTAACAAATGTACCACACCATTGCAAGGTGTTACTAATAGAGTGGCATATGGGAATCCTGTATTTTATGCATAATTGTTCTGTAAACCACAACTTCTCTAATAATAACAACATCCAGAACTGGAACAGCATAGTGTGTTAAAACAATTTTGAACAATATTGCTGGAATACAAAGTAGGATGAATGACTGGGAACGGAGTATAAGAGCTAAGACTGAAACACTAATTCTGAATCTATAGAGGGTCCAATGATTTTGTCATCCATCTGGCCTGACAGTCAATTGGGAGTTTTAGGTAACCCATCCAAAAGGTTTTTATATATATATATATATGTGTGTGTGTGTATTTCCCTCCCCCCTCCCCCGAATGCCTTGGGAGAAGAACCAAGATGAAAGAACATTGAGATTGGGGCATTAGTGGATTTTTGAAGGAAACTTTGGACTTAAAAGATAATTAACAGGAGGTTTTTAGAAATGTAATAATAGTAAATTAGTGAGACTGTGGTACCTGATCTCCTAGTAGGGTCACGTGGCACAAAATGTTCCAAGCAGGTGTTTTGAAGAAATTGTACAAAAGAAGGGCATGTAGTGGCGGCAGCACTGGAGGTGTGCTTTTTTCTGTCACCTGATTCCCAGAAAACCAGCTGGCTGTAAACCAACTACTGGAGTCCCTGTGTGTGGATGGTTCTGTGGGGCCAGTTCACCTAGAAACTAGTACCACAACCAGAAGTGCCTCATGTGACTTTACAACAAAGGACTTTGTTGATCCCATCTCCTATCAGTACCTCATCCACAGTATTGGCGGTCCCTGAGAGTGGGGCAGTGAAGTGATTTATTTGCCCTGGTTATATTAAAGGGTTAACCACTACTTTAAAAAATCTTTTATCTTTAACTCCCTCTGAAATGCTGCACGTTAATGCTGTACCAGATTTTATCCTTTAACTTAGACTCTTATGTTATCTATTTAATTTGTAACAGTTTGCATTTAATATTTTACAGGCTTTCTTGATCATGGATGGTGAAGATATACCAGATTTTTCAAGTTTAAAGGAGGAAACTGCTTATTGGAAGAAACTTTCCTTGAAGTATAAACAAAGGTAATATTTGAAAAGCACACTAAAATTAGGGGAGGGCATTTGGAATGCAATATATCTAACTTGTGCATTTTGTTTTTATAACATAAAGCTAAATTTAGAGTTTTAGGTTAGGATTTTGGATTCTAAAAATAGTTATAACATTGCTGTGTTTAAATAGTATAAGAATATCATAAATCTATGCATTATTCCAATTACTAAGATTGTAAGAAAGCTGTTGAGTGTCATTTGTGATTTCTTCTGATAGTTTACCTCCTTTTATGCTTATTACTAGACTTGGCCATCTTTGGCCTGCTGTGTGTGCCCTGATTCTGCCTCATCATTTTGGTCATTTGGAGATTGATAAGCTATTTAGAGCTCCATGTAATAGACGTTAGTTCTTTTCAGGGAAACATCACCAGTGTCTGGAGCCAGCAAAGCTCTGAGGGAGGGAGAAGAGCTTCAGGGGTATGGAGCAATTTATAAAGTGTCAATTATTTTACTTAGTTGGGAAAACCTTTGGATAATAACCTTTTTAGGCATGTAAAGTTGGCTTTACTTTCTTTTTTTAAAATGGAATCTTTCTAAAATATACATTTTCATACTTTGGTTAACAGAGTTTACTAAGCCTTATCAAATCTTTATTGTTATTTCATAACCGAAGCCAGATACTATACTGTGCCAGTAGATGTAAAGGTATGTGTCTGTGGCAGGGGTTCTTAATCTTTTTGTGTCATAGATTCCTTAATAGGTCAGTGAAGCCTATTGGCCCCTTCTCAGAATGATATTTATTTATTATTTTAGGAGGTGCCTGGGACCTCATACATGCGATGCAGGTGCTCAACCACTGAGCTACACCTGCTGCCCTAGAATAATGTTTTTATTTTTATTTTATTTTTTTAGATTTATTTTATTTATTTCTCTCCAGCCACTCATTGTTTGCATTTGCTGTGTCTGTTTGTTGTGTGCTGGTCTTCTCTTTTTTTTTTTTTAGGAGACACGGGGAACTGAACTTGGGGCCTCCCATGTGGGAGGGAGATGCCTAATCACCTGAGCCACCTCCGCTTCCAGAATAATGTTTTTAAATGCATAAAATTAAATAATAGAATCACAAAGGAAACCAATCATATTGAAAAGCAGTTATCTAAAGATAAAACTAATTTGTGATATGGTAATATGTGCTTCATTATTAAAGCATTAAATAAAAAGATCTAGTGATGAGTGTAATAGCTACCATAATTTTGAGGTAGCCATGTGAATAAATGATATTTAGAGATATCTTCAGTAATTCTATTGTGATTCTGAAAATATCTGTGATTTCTATTCAACACAGTTGAAGAAAATGCCTAATTTCAGTTGTTTTAGTGAAAGTAAAGATGCATTCCCCCCCACCCCCATCTGCATTCATGGATCCCTCTGAATTCTCTGGAGGAAGAAGTTAATGATATTGAGCTATGTAGTCTCTTTTCATAACTATTATAATTGTTGATTTGTGAATCATTTTGGGGCTTACAACTCATTTTCTTTGAACTTTGAATATGTAGAGTAAGAGATTTAAAACAGATTTCCTTTCTTAGTAGATTTCATAGTAGTAACATTAGATTCAGATAAAAATAATTGAATTGATAATCATCTTTAAGATGATCCTTGTGGTTCATATTATAACTCATCTTTTGCACCTTGTTTCTCATTAGCTTCCAGGAAGCTCGGGATGAGCTTGTTGAATTCCAGGAAGGAAGCAGAGAATTAGAAGCAGAGTTGGAGGCACAGTTAGTACAGGCTGAACAAAGAAATAGAGACTTGCAAGCTGATAACCAAAGACTGAAATATGAAGTGGAAGCGTTAAAGGTAATTGCAGCAGTAGAAGCTGGTATGTTTTATTAAAATAAGAAATATATTTTCCAGGTAGTGCAGTAGGCAACAAAAAAATTTAAAAAGAGGCTTAAAGTAAGTTTTTAAAATAAAATGCATTTTCTTTTATGGAACCAAGGAATAGGTTTAGAGTATACTTAGAAACTTCAAAGCTGTCAGTTTTCTAGCTATAATGTTCCCCCTGTAATATCATATTGTAGCGCCTATAATTTTCAAAAGCTGCTTGCTTATCTGTTTTGATAGGTGGATTCTGATTATCTGAGTCTACAATACTTTAAATTATGTTTATATTAGATGTACTTTTGTTTCATTATTGTTCATAGCCCCTTCAGGATTGGAGTCTAGTTTGGGATTTAAAAATTCCCTTTTAAAAAGGAATTTTTAGTTGTAAAAGGATTGACTGTTATAAAAGGTTTCACTATTTTTCCTACTCTTTATCACCTGCCTAGCCAAATGCTTGGAGGGTGGGAGTGGGAGTTTCTTTGTCTGGAGAGTGGGTGGACTTGGGAAAGGTAGGGTGAGGGCAGTCTAGAGGGTAGGGAATTTGAGTCTGAGTGGTAGTCCACTTCTCTATGCTTCAGAACCTAGAAGTTCCCCCACCCAGTTTGGGGTTTAAGAGGCAGGGATTTCAATATTTTACTCCTCTTCAGGGAGATCATTATTAGATTTTTTTTTTTTTTTGAGAGGAGAATGGTTGACTATTTAAATGTTAAGGCACTAGAATGAGGTCTGCCAGGCCCCGTGGACAAAAACAAAAAAAACAAAACAAAAGGCACTACAAGGAATGTATAATTTAATTGTTTTAAAATATTATAAAGATAGGAGTACCAGCAACTCAGATTGTGGGTGAATTCCTTGTTTTTTGTTTTTGTTTTTCCCCTTGAACTTGGGTTACGTGCTTTATTAAAGAAAACTCTATGTTAATGACACCTACATTTCTCCCTTTCCTCATTCCTTCAGGAGAAACTAGAACATCAATATGCACAGAGCTACAAGCAGGTCTCAGTATTAGAAGATGATTTAAGTCAGACTCGGGCCATTAAGGAGCAATTACATAAGTATGTGAGAGAGCTGGAGCAGGCCAATGACGACCTGGAACGAGCAAAAAGGTAAAGGAATGATGTGTGTTTTGTTAGAATCACTGAAGTTAACAATCAGTGATTAAAGTCTGTATGTTAGGCTCATCCTATCACCTAGATCTTGGTCCCAGAGATTTCCTTTTGGTATGTCATGTCACCTTTAGCTCATCGAATTGAAACTAATCAAAAATCTTACTCTCTCCAGATGATGCTCTTCCCTTTCCATTTCCTTTTTCTCCTCTTCTTTCATGTGCTATTGTTACTCCTATTGGTTTTTCTTTACAACACATATCATTTATTCCTCCATCTTTTTTTCGCCATATGCGCAACACTACCACACTTTTTGTAGGTCCTTACATCTTATACCTGAATTCTGCAGTTATCTCCTACCACTTTGTCTCTAAAACTTTTCTTCTTTTTTCATTTTCTTCTGTTTAATACTGACAGAGAATTTTCTCAAAATATTGCTTTCATTATGATTTTGCTCAACAACCAACAATGGCATACTGTTACTGTTGCCAAGCTTTTATGCATCTTTAATTAGTTATTTCTTAATCATTTCAAACTTAATTCCTATTACTTTATAGTTACTTCCTGGTATCTCTTTCCTTAATATTTATTGACTCTGAAGTGCCCGACAAGGTACTTGAGGATACAGAGATAAAGTAGTCACTACCCTTAAGGGAATAAAGTTAGGATAAATGCTCTAGTAAAAATGTACAAGGTACTACATTTAGGGAAGCCTTTGCAGATATTGGAAACGAGTCTGCAAGGAAAAATTAATCAGGTGAAGAGAGGTTCAAAGACAGAGAGAAAGGAAAGTGCATCACGTATTAATATTTCACTTTGAAGTGTATAGAGACATTGCAGCTAAAGGATATGAGATAGGAAGGTAGTTGGGCCAGGTTGTGAAGAACCTTGTGTTCCAGGCTTGAAAACAACTCTTTCGGGAATAAGGAGCTCTTTAAGATGTTTTAAACAAAGGAATAATAACAGATTTTGATTTGAGATGATAATATTGAAGAATTGGATGTAGAGAGAAGGAATTGTGATGACTATTTGGGAGTAATCAGGGTGATGGATGAAAAAGTAAGTCAGTGGCAGAAGGTTGGAGAAGAGGAATGCATTTGAGAACATTTTGCCAGTTGGCAGGACTTGATAAAATTCAACATGGCATGTTGAATTCAAATTTGAGGGCAGAGAATTCTATTTCTGTAACAGATAGCACATAGTGGGTGTGTGGCACGTAGAAGGTGCTTGTTAATGTTGAATGAATAACTAAGATGAGAAAGGCAGGAAGCAGAAAAGTAAATGATAGGGAGCAGGTGTAGCTCAGTGGTTGAACGTCTGCTTTTCATGTATGAGGTCCTGGGTTCAATCCCTGGTACCTCCTTTAAAAAAAAAAAGTAAATGAGTTTATTTTTGATTGAGTTTGAGGTACTAGTAGAACTTTTTTATGTTCTTTCCAGAATCTAGTGCTCAGAAGGGAGTTTCCAGCTAGAGGTACAGAGTTGGGAGACATCAGCATATCGGTCCAAATTTCTCAAAATATAGTCCACAGAATCAAGTATGTGTGTGGTAGGCAACCTGTTAAAAATGCACCGTTCTGGGCTATGTTCTAAACTTATAGAATTAGAAACTTTGCAGTGGGGCCTGGGACTTTGTGTTTTAAATTCCTAGTTAATTCTTACATACTCTAAAACTATTGAAAAGATTTTTTCCTGAAAATGTATAAACTTGATTTTTTTTTTTAATTTTTAAAAATTTTATTTAAGTATATCATTCATACATAAACATACCTAATAAACTTGATTTTTTAAAAATTTTCTTTTTTTTTTTTTTGTAAACTTGATTTTATTGTGCTTAAAATCCAATAGAGATCTAAGTCATTGATAAATTGCCTTCCTTTAAGGAGCTTTGAGGATTTTAGATGGCAGTTTAAAGGAAGAAAATATATGAATGGCCCTAAGTGATAGTAGATTGAGGTACTGATGCCACCGAGGTCAGAAGGTGGTAAGGTCATAACTGGGCTAGGATGGCTAGATCAGGAAATGGCATGAGAGAAAATGAGTTTTCTTGTATATTAGCTATTTGCACATGTTATTTATTACACTCGTGGACTCTAATATATGTATTTTTTTAGGGCAACGATAGTTTCACTGGAAGACTTTGAACAAAGGCTGAATCAGGCCATTGAACGAAATGCATTTTTAGAAAGTGAACTTGATGAAAAGGAGTCTTTGTTGGTATCTGTACAGAGGTTAAAGGATGAAGCAAGAGGTAAATTTGTAACTTAAAGAATATTTATCTATTATTGTCCATAAGCCAGAGTTCTAAGGAAGCTTAAGTATCAACTTTTTTTTTACTGTTTAGCACCTTGTTTATTCATTTAATAGTATTTTGGAAATTGTTCTGTATAAGTTTATAGTTTGGAAATCTACTACTCTATTCTTTTTTAGCTTTTAATTTGTCTTAGCCCCAAATGATTAATATGGATAAAATAGCCTTATTTGTTTAAGTGTCACTGATAGTGAGAGAACATCATTATTACTAGGCTCTTCTGTATCAGATCTTTAATGCCATAAATTGACTTCAAATTTTAAAAATGCAAATGGCTTGATTTATAGGAAACCTCATAAAAGTCCTTGAGAGCAGGAATTGTGCTTGGTTGCGGCAGTAGCCATGGCTCTTGGTAGGGAAACTGGCAGCCGTAGGTGCATGGGGGTGTTTAGCGGGACAGAGGGGACACTTCTACAGAAGCTCAGCCTGCGATTCCAGCCGCAGGATTTTAGTCAGCCGCACCCCTTCTAAATCAGCCTGATAACTTTTTTGTTTTTTAAGCTACACATGTATAGCCTTTTGTCAGGTACTATGCTAGAGCTTTGATCTATTAACTTATTTAATATCTACCTCATTAACTCTATGAGGTAGGGATAATAAACCTGCCTTATAGAGTTGATGAAGTAGGTATTAAATAATATCTATATATTATATACATTTATAGTTATAAAAAAATAATTTCATATAGATGAGAAACTGAGGCACAGAGACTTTGGTTTTTGCCTAAGAGCATATAGCCAGTCAGCTGCGATTCAAACCCTGTCTGTTAAGCCTTAACAACTACCACTGTATATATATTGCTTGTTTTTTGTTTTTTTCTTATTGCTTCTACATAAATAATTTTGTGTTATGCACATAATAACACCATGTATGTGCACATATACAAAGTGAATATATACTTTTCTTTAAAGTTTTCCCTTTTCCCCCTTTTTGCTTATGCATGGTAGGATGCAGACTATTATAAACAAGAAAACAGAAATCACTGCCAATCCCTTTGTCTAGGGAGAGCCAACTAATAATTTGGTGTATTTCTTTCCAGTCTTTTCTGTGACTGTACATAAATACATCTATATTTATTTTACATATATATAAAATTGAGACCATACTATATATAGTTTTTTATATATAGCTTTTTATCCTCCTTTCCCCCCACTCCTTGACATAGTAAATATAATCCATGCCATTAAAAAATCTTAAAACATGTTTTAAAAAAAAAAAATTGGAGGGAAACGGATGTGGCTCAAGCAATTGGGCTCTCATTTACCATATAGGAGGTCCAGGGTTTGATTCCTGGGGCCTCCTGGTGAAATTCAAGCTGGCCCGCCCAGGAGAGCTGGCTCACACAGGAGTGCTGGCCCGCGCAGAGAGCTGGCACAGCAAGATGACGTAACAAAAAGAGACACAGAGGAAAGACAATAAGAGACGCAGCAGACCAGGGAGCTGAGGTGGTGCAAGAGATTAAGCACCTCTCTCCCACTCCAGAAGGTCCTAGGATCGGTTCCTGGTGCCGCCTAAAGAGAAGACAAGCAGACACAGAACATACAGAGAGCAGACAGCCCCAAAACAGTGTGTGTGTGTGTGTGTGTGTGTGTGTGTGTGTGTGTGTGAGAGAGAGAGAGAGATAAATAAATAAAATAAATCCTAAAAAAAAAATTGGAGAAGATATAGCTCAAGTGGTTGAGCGCCTGCTTCCCACATACAAGGTCCTGGGTTTGATCTCTGGTGACTCCTAAAAACAAAAAACAAGCAACAAACGAAAAAAACAACTCGGGGGGATCCAGTGTACTTTAGTGATTGAGTGCCACCTTCCCACATATGCGGTCCTGGGTTAAATCCCTGTCCCCAGTACCTCAAAAAAAAAAAAATTGGATAATATTCTATTATATTTAGTTATGCTTTATTTAATGAGTCCTTTATTATTGGTTGTTACCTTTTTGCTATAAACAGTGCTGTGTAGGATTCTCATGTGTAATATTTAGGATATATTTGATTTCCTTAGAATAGATTCTTGGGGAAGCGGGTGTGGCTCAGTGGATAGAGCCCCCGTTTACCATATGGGAGGCCCGGGTTTGCGTCCCGAGGCCTCCTTGTGAGGGCACGCCGGCCTGAGCGGTGCGGTGGGCTGATGCAGCAACCTCACGGCAGGAAGCGGGTGTGGCGCTATGGATAGTGCACCCGTTTACTATATGAGAAGCCCCGGGTTCGCTTCCCGGCGCCTCCTTGTGAGGGCAGGCCGGCTTGCGCGGCGCCGTGGGCTGATGCGGCAAGACCTCACAGCAAGGGGGAGATAAGCAGACACAGAGAAGACATGCAGCGAATGGACACAGCACAAGCAGCAAGGGGGGATAAATAAATAAAAATAAATAAATCTTTAAAAAAAAA
>JAQZBX010084411.1:0-13286 GCA_029593785.1 Cabassous unicinctus | reverse complement strand
AAGTAGTTACTGATTTCTTTTGAGATTTCCTCCTAGACCCACTATTTGTCTAATATTGTGTTGTTTAACTTCCATATATTTGTGCCTAATCTGGTTCTCTGGCCCTTAGTGATTTCCAATTTCATTCCCTTGTGGTCAGAGAAATTGCTTTGTGTAATCTCAATCTTTCTGAATTCTTTGAGTGTTGTTCTGTGGCCTAGTATGTGGTCTTTCTTGCAGTATGATCCATGTGCACTTGAGAAGAAAGTATATCCTGCTGTATTTATTGATTCTCTGTCTAGGTGTTCTGTCTAATGGTGATAATGGTGTATTAAATTCCCCCACTATATTTGTAGAGTCTTTTATGTCTCCACTTAGTTTTTCCAGTATTTGCTTCATGTACTTTTAGGCACCCTGATTAGGTGTAAAAATGTTTATCATTGTTCTCTCTTCTTGAAAGATTACTCCTTTTACTAATATATAGTGTCCATGTTTGTTTCTTACAACAGTTTTGCATTTAAAGTCTATTTTGTCCAATATTAGGAAAGCTATTCCTGCCCTTTTTTGGTTATTATTTTGTTGTAAAATTGTTTTCCTGCCATTCACTTTCAGCCTCCTTGAATTCCTGTGTCAAGGGTGTGTTTCTTATAGACAGCATATGGATGGATCATATTTGTCTTATCCATTCTGTCAATCTGTGAGTTCAATCCATTAACATTTAGTGTTATTATTCTCAATGAATTTCTTACATCGGCCTTATATTCTTTGGGTTTATGTATGTCATATGTTGTTTTTATTTCTTTTTCTCTTTTAATTGTTCTTACCCTCTCCTCCAACTCTCACTCTCCTGTTTTTTCCTTTCAACCTGTAGAACTTTCTTTAGTATTTCTTGAAGTGCAGGTTTCTTATTGGCAAGCTCTTTTAATTTCTGTTTATCTGTGAATATTTTGAACTCTCCATCATCTTTTAATGTCAGCTTTGCTGAATAGAGAATTCATGGCTGGAAATTTTTTTCTTTTAATAACTCGGCTATGTTATACCACTGTCTTCTTACCTCCGTGGTTTCAGCTGGGAAATCAGCACTTAATCTTATTCTGCTTCTCTTTTATGTGATGGTTCTCTTTTCTCTTACTGCCTTGACTATTTTCTCTTTGTCTTGAGCATTGGACATTTTGATAATTATATGTCTTGGAGTAGGCCTGTTGGGATTTATACTCTTTGGTGTGCACTGTGCTTCCTGGACATTGATGTCCATCTCCGTCAATAGTGCTGTGAAGTTTCCAGCCATTATTTCCTTCAACACTCCTTCTGTTCCCTTTCATGTCTCTTTTCCTTCTGGGATGCCTATGATGCATATGTTTGCGTGTTTTGTGTTGTCATTCAAATCCTTAAGTCCCTCCTGGATTTTTCTAACTTTTTATCTATCTGATATACTATCTGTTTGATTTCAGTTGTACTGACTTCCACATCAGTAGTTCATTCTTCTGTCTGTTCAAATCTGCTGTTATGTGAATCCAGCATCTTTTTGATTACTTGAATTGTGTCATTTATCACCATCATATCCCTTATCTTTTTACATAGGTATACCATTTCTTCAGGATATTCTCCCAGTGTCTTCTTAATATCCTTAATCTCTTCCTTCACTTCATTATGTTGGCCCATGATATTTGTTTGGGCAGCTTTGATTAGTTTTTTGATGTTCTGCATGTCTTCCTGGTTTTTAGTTTTTTCATTGGACTGGTCCATGTCTTCCCTTTTCTCCACATGGTTTGTAAGTTTTTGTTGCCCTCTGTTGATCATTTTATCTTGTTGGGTTTATTCAGTTGATTAGCTTTTCTCTCTGCTTTAGAGTTTTATCTAGCTGGTGGTTCTATATGTGTGTGTTAAGTTTTCTTTTTGACACTTTTTCTTCTTGTTCTATTTCCTTGCTTTTTTCTATGTTTGCTTGAAGGAAAAAAATTAGGGCAAGAGGATTTGACAGAGGTAAGAAAGGAATAGGATAATAGTAATATTGATAAAAGTTAGAAGAGGAGTCATATAAGACTTAGTAAAATGAATATTTAACTCATGTAGGCAGTGTAGAGAATTAGAGGGGGAAAAGTGGTGTACCTACACTGGAATAGGAAACCAAATAGAGAAAAATATATAGAATGATTTAAAAGGCCAGAATGATGAGGAGAGATAGAAAGAGTAAAGAAAGGGCTGAAAGGAAAAAGTTAATTAAAAAAAAAAAGGAAAATAGAATAGACAAGATAGAAATCAACACCTGTGAAGCTGAGGACTAAAGAAAAAAAGTGGAATATAAGAACCACAACAGAAAGCAAAATTTAGAAAAATGAAGGAAGGAAAAGAGATAGCATTGGTAGACAAAATCAATAGAAACAGAGAATGGGAAATCAAGGAAGAAGAAACACAGCAAAGAAGAAACAAGCTAGCCACATCTAATTTTAAAAAAAGGGGGTGGAGGAGAGGAAAGAAAAGCAAGAAACAAACAAACAAAGAAAAATGAACAAACATACAAGCAAGCAGTCAAACAAAGCTAAGAAAGAACAGCATTCCTTCTTGGGCCCTTGTGGAGCCTCTCAGCCAGTCTGTGTATTTCCTTGCTTGCAAGACTTGCAGACTTCTCTCTGCAGGTTTTGAAGCAGATTTTAGAATATATACTATGTTAAATTTTTTTTTAAGTAACCTTTTTTTTTTTTTTTGAGAAATAAAGGACGCAAAGAAGGCCTCTTCTAGACAACCCCCTCCGCCGAGGTGACCCTAAATAGGCTCATTGTAACTAATCACACACTTACCACTCTCTGACACCCCCAGGGGTGCTGAATCTCTTATACTCCTTGGCACAGAACTATAAAATTCAGTGACTCCACTCCCTCTGGAGCCAAGCCTCTGCATCCCAGGGCAGTTGGGTAAATCTGACTTCCTCAGTAGATTCACCTCTCTCCTCAGCCTGACAACACTTAAAGGTGGCTTGTGTGCTCCCCAAATCTGCAAGGGTGTCCAGACAGCCATACCCACAGAACGGAAACCCATCTCCACCTTCTGCCAGATCCCTCCCACTCTTGGAGTATGCTACCTCTCACCGGGTTGCCAGCAGGAGTCTGGGCTTGCCTTAGCACTTTGCCCTGAGGGTGGGGCTTAGCTGTCTGCATCCATGATTTCCTGTGGGGACAAAACTCACAATTTTATCTTGAGCAATCCACCTCACTGTCCAGCTCCCTCCAGATCGATGTCCATAAGGTTCGCACTCCATGGGCTCCTAGAACAGACCACTCAGGCAGGATCCTGTCCGCAATCTGCCATCCTCTGTGAGACAGCTGGTGATTGCCCACCTTAACTGATGCCATCTTGTCCTCCTACATCGTAACATTGTAATACAATGGCCTTTTCTGTTAGCAGTATTACAATTTTTAATTCATTATTAGAATTTTATTATGATTTCTATGAGGACATAATTGTCTCATTTCTTAAGAGATTCAAGAATAAGACTGCACATTTCTCTTTGACTGATCACTAATTCAAGTATATTTGATATTTCTACTTAGTTATTGTGTACTGATTACTGTTAGACTCCATTCCGTTTGTTATAAAAGATGACTACTAGGAGTAATTAATTAGTAATCTCTGTTATAGACACAGTTTGTATCTTGTACAGACTATATAAAAGTTGCCAAACTATTTACCCAAGCAATTTTTCATTTTCATCTCATTTTTCATTTCCTCAAGCAATGTATGAGAATTTCCATTACTCCACACCCTCTTGTGTGTGTTTATTTTTCAAGTTTATTAATATCAATGTTAAAAGTTAAGCAATTAACACATGATAGCTAGAACCACAAGTCAGCTTTGGTCAGTGGCTACATTCCCCTCCATTTCAGTTCATTCCTCAAACTTGAGGAATTTAGAACAATGTCTGCTGTGATTGCTTCATAGATATTTAAAGATATTATGGGGCAGAGAAATGGAATTGCTTTTCTTACAGTTGAACATACTCCTTTTATGTGCGGTGGAGCTTTTCCATCCTCATCATTTTGCTACTTGTACAAGGCAGGCTCAAAGAACTGCAGAATAAGAGTTAAGCATATATCTGCTGGATTTCAGGGCTATGAACAATCCAAAGACTTTCAGTCTCTGAGAAATATACTTAACAGAAGAGTTGTGAATTACTTAATAGATAAAAGGAGTAGAAGAATTATGATTAGGGATTAGACAAATGAATATTATGATGTTATATTGGAAAAATATAGTTACATATTGTATTAGTCAGCCAAAGGGGTGCTTATGCAAAATACCAGAAATCAGTTGCTTTTCATAAAGGGTATTTATTTGGGGTAGAAGCTTACAAATACAAGGCCAGAAGGCATAAATTATTTCCCTCACCAAAGTTTGTTGCCGTGAGTTGGAGCAAGATGGTTGCTGACATCTCCCAGGTTTCAGGCTCCTGGGTTCCTCTCTTACCAGGGTTTGCCTCTCTCAGGGGCTCAGGCTTGCTTCACTCCAAAAGGCCAGCTGTAGATTATCAAGCAAACAACTTGATTCTTTTCCCAGAGTGTTCTCTCCTTCCTCACAACCAAGCTCCTCTGTGTGCTTACTTCCCCAGGCTGCAGCATTAAAACTCAGCATCAGAACTCCAACATCAAAACTCCAACTCAAAACTCCAACTAATTTCTCTGCTCTGCCATGTAGCTTTATCTCTGAGTCCCTGCCCCCAAGGGGTGGGGACTCAACATCCTACTGATGTGGCCCAATCAAAGCCCTAATCATAAATTAAGCATGCCCAGAGGAACAGAACAGTTTACAAGCATAATCCATATCTATTTTTGGAATTCACAACTATATCAAGCTGCCACAATCCACCCTCTGAATTCCAAAAATACATTACAATGTTCAAAGAAATTTATTTCAGTAACAATGCAAGTACAAAACCATATCATAATCAGTTTAAATAAATACAGTTTGTCTTCAGGCAAAATCCCATCTGCTGTACATCTCTGAAACTAGCAAAACAATTTATCTGCTTTCACTACACAAATGGACAAAGGGTAAACATTTTTATTATCATACAGAGAAATAAGGAGGGAAACATGAGTCATGGGTTCTCTACAGGTCAACAAATCTGTAGGGCATCCTCCATTCAATTTTAAAGTCTGAGTCATTCTTAAGATGATGTTTTTTTCTGCCAGGGGCCACATGGGGACCCACCCAATCCACAGTCTTGCTCAATGGCCATTTATTTGGTTCCACCCTCATCAAGCATCTGGGTGTCTATCAAGCTACAGACCTCACCCTCTAAGAATGTTGGGGAGATTGCTATCCCTTACCCAATCTTTGGGTTAGAGTTTTAGCCCCCCTAGTACAGTGAGGTGAAGAAAATATTTACCCTAACCTTTGGCAAACTGGCTCAACCTTCTCGAAGCAATGAGTTGACCACCCAGCCTTCCCTCATGTTTGGCATACAGGCTGAACCCTCTCAGAGCAATTAGTTCACCACCTGGTCTTCCCTAACCTTTGGAATAGAGGCTCAACCCACTTAGAGCAATGAGTTGACCACCTGGCCTTCCTTAATCCATGTGGGACAGGTGCACCCTTCTCAGAACAATGGGGTATTGACCTTAATGATCCAAATTCTTGAGGAATGTGCTCCACCCTCTCTGAACTATGAGGCAGCAAAACTCTCACTGAGCTTCAGGTGGGAACATCCACTCTCTTCAACTCCTAGGGAAAACTCACCCTTTCTGTACACATGGGTGAGGCTCAACTCTTGGCCCAAGGTGATGTCTTAATTCCAGATCTCTGTATTCCTGGTTTTCTTCTTAAAGCTGTTTCTCCTTCAATCTCTCCTTTCCATGTCCTTTTCAGTCCAAGTGAGCAGTGGTTTTGTTCATATAGTGCTCTCAAAAACCTTTTAGGTTTGGCCTGCAAGAAGCAGGGGTCCAAGCCATCAGACAGTAAGACTTTCCACAAGTCTTTCTGAGATAACTGCATCTTCAATATTGATTTAGAAGTTCCAAGTTTAGTTAAGTCCTCAAATGGGGCACTGTGTTAGTAAGGGTTCTTTTGGGAAACAGAATCAGCAGGAGATATCTGTCAATAATATGAGACTTTATAAGGTCTCTCACATGACCGTGGGGATGCACAAGTCCAGGTTCCACAGGCAGACTGCAAACCAGGGGCTCCAGTGAAAGTCCAATGAAAGGTCCTTGATGAGTTTCTGGGAGAACTTTGGTGTCCAAAGTTGAGTTGGGAAATTCTCTCTGAATGTCAAAATCACTTCCCTTTTAAGGCACTTACCTGATTGGATTAAAGTGTCATCCATTGCTGATGCAATCTACCTGATTGATGCAGATGTAATCAGCCATACACACACTAAACTCACTGGTGACCGAAGTCCATAAATGCTCTTATATTGCAAGTAACCCAGTGCTTGCTGGACCAAACACCTGGACACAATTACCTGGCCAAGTTTACACATAAGCCTAACCATCACAGTCCACCCCTTGTCAACTCAGCAACCATACACATTACCTTAAAGCATACTTAGTCTTACACCCTACAGAATAAGGTGTATCTCCTTGGATAATATTCATTGTAAAACTTGTCATCCTTAAATATTATGACATGAAATTAATATAACTTTTCATATGATAGGGGAAAAGGTTGGAGAAGAAAACAAAGAAATTCATTTTGTGCACATATACAATCATACTCACACTGAAACAAGGAAGAAGAGTTCATGACTATTACAGTCTTTGTTTATGTAACTGGTCATGTGGTTGAAGTTCATATTTATCACTACCTTCTTCCATAACCCATTCCATATTCCCAATACCTTCAGCAAGCACTTCAGCTGGCCATGATTTTTTGACTGGTGGGGTGACCCAAACTTTCATTCCTGAAGATTCTGGGCAATTGTTAGTCCTGCTTGGATTGGTTTGTTGCAATTTTCCATTGACTTTAACCACAGGGCATGGCAGTACCAGGAGACACCCTAGAGGATCTCCTGTATTCCAGGCAAACTCTTCTTTACCCCCATTATGTGGATGTAGTCCTATTTTCTCTTGATAGTCAGGATCAATCACTCTAGCTAGTACAGTAATTCCCTTCTCCCCTGTTGATTCACAGGTAAGAGAAGCACAAAGTGACTAGGGGGTAGTCTTAACTTCCACTTCAATGGAATCATTGTTGTGTTCCCTGGTGGCAGCACTCCTTCTTTTGGGACTAAAACCTGTAGATCAGCAGAACTTAAGGTTGCAGGAACAGGAAGCAAAAATTTCCCTAGTGGGTCATTAGGGGTAATAGTGAGTGGTGCCACTCCCATTTCTACCCCTTGATTCCTTGCCCCATGAATCCTGATTATGGGAGAAACAGCACCATAGAGTATATGCAGATTTAGAGTATACACAGTCTCCTGGAGAATATTACCTTAGCCCTGCAAGGTATTGCCACCTAGTTGGCACCATAATTGAGTCTTCAAAAGGCCATTCCACTGTTCTATTAATCCGGCTGCTTCAGGGTGATGGGGAACATGGTAAGACCAGTGAATTCCATGGGCATGTGCCCATTCCCACATATCATTTGCTGTGAAATGGGTTCCTTGATCAGAAACAATGCTGTATTGAATGCTATGGCAGTAGATAAGACATTTGGTAAGTCCATGGATGAGAGACTTGGAAGATGTATTGTGTACAGGAAATGCAAACCCATATCCCGAGTATGTGTCTATTCCAGTTAAAACAAATTGCTGCCCGTTCCATGGTGGAAGTGGCCCAATACATTCAACCTGCCATCAGGTAGCAAGCTGGTCACCTCGAGGAATGGTGTCATATCAGGGGCTGAGTGTGGGTCTCTGCTGCTGGCAGATTGGGCATTCAGCAGTGGCTGTAGACAAGTCAGCCTTGGTGATGTGTAGTCCATGTTGCTGTGCACAAGCATAACCTCCATCCCTATCTCCATGGTCACTTTGTTCATGACCCCACTGGACAATGACAGGAATGGCTTTGGAAAGACGCTGAGCATTGGCCACAGACCGGGTCATCTTATTCACTTAATTATTAAACTCTTCCTCTGCTGAAGTCACCCTTTGATGAGCATTCATATGGGACACAAATATGTTCATGGTTTTTCCCCACTCAGAAAGGTCTATCCACATAACTCTTTCCCAGACCTCCTTGTCACCAATTTTCCAATCATGTTCCTTCCAAGTCCCTGACCATCCAGCCAAACCATTGGCAACAGCCCATGAATCAGTGTACAAATGCACCTCTGGCCATTTCTTCTTCCAAGCAAAATGACCAAACAGGTGCACTGCTCAAAGCTCAGCCCACTGGGAGGATTTGCCCTCACTTCTATCCTGCAAGGATGTCCCAGTAAAGGGCTGCAGTGCTACAGCTGTCAACTTTTGGGTGGTACCTGCATATCGTGAAGAACCACCTATAAACCAGCCCCAAGTTTTCTCATCCTCAGTCAACTGAATGTAAGGGACTTCCCAAGAGGCCAAAGCTGTGGAGTGCAAAAGAGAAGGTAACATGGCATGGATGGTAACCATTGGCATTTGGGTTACTTCCTCATGTAAATTTCTTGTGCCTTCAGTACCTGCTTGAGCCCTATATTGTATATACCACTTCCACTTTATTATGGAGTGCTGATGTGCATGCCCAACTTTATGATATGGTGGGTCAGACAATAACCAGGTCATGATAGGCAACTCAGGTATCATGGTAACTTGATGGCCCATGGTTCAGCAGTCAGTCTCTACTAAGGCCCAGTAGTAAGCCAAAAGTGGCTTCTCAAAAGGGGAGTAGTTATCTGCAGATGCTGGCTAGGCTATGCTCCAAAATCCTAAGGGTCTTCATTGTGATTCCCCCATAGGGACCTGCCAAAGGCTCTAGAGAACATCTCTATTTGCTACTAAAACTTCCAGCACCATTGGATCTACTGGATTACATGGTCCAATTGGTAGTGTGGCTTGCTCCGCAGCCTGGACTTGTCGCAGGGCTTCCTCTGGTTCCAGTCCCCAATCAAAACTAGCAACTTTTCTGGTCACTCTGGAAATGGGCCAGAAGAGCTCACCCAGATCAGGAATGTATTGTCTCCAAAATCTGAAGAGGCCAACAAAGCGTTTTGCCTCTTTTTTGGTCATAGGAGGGGCCAGATGCAACAGCTTAACCTTTACTTTAGAAGGGATGTCTTGTCATGCCCCACACTACTGACACCTAGAAATTTCACTGAGGTGGAAAGACCCTGTATTTTTGCTGGATTTATCTCCCATCCTTTCTCATGCAAATACCTTACAAATAAATCTAGAGTGTTTGCTACATCTTGCTCAATAGGTCCTATCAACATGATATCATCAATATAATGGGCCAGTGTGATGTCTTGTGGGAGGGAGAGATGATCAAGGTCCCTGCAGCCAATATTATGATAAAGAGCTGGAGAGATGATATACTCCTGTGACAGGACAGTGAAGTTATACTGCTGGCCTTGCCAGCAGAAAGCAAACATTCTGGCAGTCCTTACTAAGGCAATTGAGAAAAAAGCATTTGCTAGATCAACAGCTGCATACCAGGTACCAGGGGAAGTGTTTATTTGCTCAAGCAATGATACCACATTTGGGACAGCAGCTGCAATTGGAGTCACCACCTGGTTAAGTTTATGAAAATCTACTGTCCTACAAGATCCATCTGTTTTCTGCACAGGCCAATAGGAGATTGGGGATGTGGTGGGAATCACCACCCCTGCATTCTTCATATACTTGATGGTGGCACTAATCTCTGCAATCCCTCCTGGAATCTGGTATTGCCTTTCATTTACTATTTTGCTAGGTAGGGGCAGTTCTAGTGGCTTCCACTTGGTCTTTCCAACCATAATAGCCCTCACTCCACAAGTCAGGGATCCAATGTGGGGATTCTTCCTCTTACTGTGTATGTCTATTCCAATTATGCATTCTGTAACTGGTGAAATATCCACAGACTGGGTCCAGGGACCCAATGTACCCACTGTGAGATGGACCTGAGCTAAAACTCCATCAATCACCTGACTTCCAAAAACCCCTACTCTGACTGGTGGACCAAAGTGGTGTTTGGGGTCTCCTGGAATTAATATAACTTCTGAGCCAGTGTCTAAAAATCACCAAAATGTCTGATCATTTCCTTTTCCCCAATGCACAGTTACTCTGCCAAAAGGCCATAGGTCTCCCTGGGGAAAGGTGGGAGGAAGATTAACAGTATAAATTTTTGGCAGTTTAACAGGATCCTTTCCCAAAGGTACCCGGCCGTCTTCTCATTCAACGGGCTCTGGATCTGTAAACTGTTTCAATATGGGAATTGATTAAGGGCTGTGATACTCTGTGTCTGTAATTTGACTTAGGGTTTTGTTCACTCGACCTAGAACTCTTCTGCTTATACAGATCTGGAAGAAATTTTGTAGATTGCCCATGTATTTCACTTCTAGGTACCCCATGATCTATTAGCCAATGCCATAACTCCATGCAACTCAGATTATTCTGAGTGCTGCTTGGAATCTGCCTTTCATTGTGGTTGTCACATCCACCTTGCCTTTGGTGATTAACTGCCAATACTTGACTTTTACTGGACCGAGATCTGATCATCCCATAATGTTTAAGGATTCCAATTCCATTACAGCCCTCCCTACAGTAATATCTGGGCTACAGAGAAGAGCAACCACAGAGCTCTGCAGAAAAGATGGAGGTAGTCTTACAAATTTTTTCCCTCACATTCCTGGTTAAAGGTGTGTCCTCTGAGCATTCCTGTGGTGGGTGGGCAGGTCTCAAATGGTAAATCCATTCTAGCATTCCAATGTCTCTAAGCCTTTGAATCCCCTCATCTACTGTATATGAGGACAAACCGGGCCTCTTAACCTCAGTCATGCTAGGCCATCTTTTGTTGCATGTTTCAGTCAGCTACCCAAACTGTTGGAGCCCTTTCTAACCCCTCAAGCTCCAGCACTGAATCCAGAATTTCTGCTTAGTGGTCCCATATCAATAAACTCAGCCTGATCCAACTTTATATTCCTTCCACCATTTTCCCATACCCTTAGTATCTATTCCCACACATATCTCCTGATTTTTGTCTATATAAGTTGGAAAACTCATGCAGGTCTTTCAGAGTATAGCGTACTTCCTCATGGGTCACACTCTGCATTTCACCTTTTTTGGGCTTGTTGTGATTTTAGTCTAGTAATAGGTTCCAAAGACAAGAGGGGTGGGGGGGTGGGTAAGGAGAAGGATTAGAAATGTCTTGCAAGCTACTGATCTTAGGACATTCCTTTGCATTTTCTTCTGGTGAGACAGGATTAATCTCTTCATGCATGGATTGGAAGACAAATTCTTCAGGGCAGACTGAAGGTTGGGATGTGCATGCTAGAGTTTGGCTGGTACCTGTCTCGTGGCTGGGAGGAGGTCCAGACTCCCTGGGGCAGGACAGAGACTGGGCAGTGCAGGCTTCAATTTGGGTGGTACTGATCTCAGGGATGGAAAGATGTCCAAACTCTTTGGGGTAGGTTGAAGCCTGGATGTTACATGGTTGACAAGGTGTGGTCTCCACAGGGCAGGCCATTGCAGGTTTATTTGGTAAAATCTCAGCAAAACTTAGGGTTCCAATGTCCCCACCAATATTATCATCATCCCATATGTCTCCATCCGAATTCTCGGGGTTACACTGCTTTGCAATCAATGCCTTCACTTTAATTGCAGAAACCCTGAGGGGTTGAGATTTTAGTTTCCTCTGTAATTCTGCTACTCATACAATGAAAGTCTGTGTTGGATTCTCAGATATCTCAAGTCTATGGCTACAGGAGACAAGACTTTCTTTCAGGGCACACATCATTCATGCAACATTTAAGTTTCAAATTTGAAGACTTTAGCTCATCTCTTTCTTTTGTAACATTATGCAGAGTATCTAGGAGGAGCCAGTCAACATCATTATAACTTTTATTCTGTTAAGGTGTTGAAAACACTCTCACCTAGATCCTTGCTTCTTATAAGTGGGAAGTAGGGGAATCCAGTGATACTATTTTGCATACCTCTATTGCCAGCTCATGCCATGGACTTTTAGCAATCTCTTCATTATTGGAAAGAAAGTCACTAGAACCCTTGAGTCCAATTGGAGTAGATAGCCAATTGCAAAACTCCCAGGACCACCTCAGACGTGCCAAGTTTAAGACTTTGTTCCTCAAGAACCACCCCACTTCTGGTACCAAGCTTTATTAGTCAGGGTTCTCTCAGCAAACAGAATCAACAGGAGATATCTGTCAATAATATGAGATTTTATGAGTCTCTCACATGACTATAGGGATGCACAAGTCCAGGTTCCACAGGAGGGCTGCAAACCAGGGCTCCAATTAAAGGTCCTTGATGAGTTTCTGGAAGAAGTTGGCTGTCAAAAGTTGAGCTGGGAAATTTTCTCTGAATGTTGAAAGCACTTCCCCTTTTAAGGCTTTCAACTGATTGGATAAAAGTGTCATCCATTGCTGATGCAATCTATCTGATTGATGCAGATGTAATCAGGCATCCATGTAGTAAACTCACTGGTGATCAAAGTCCATAAATGCTCTTGTATTACAAGTAGCCCAGTGCTTGGTTGACCAAACACCTGGACACAATTACCTGGCTGACTTGACACATTAGCCTGACAATCACAGGCACTATCATATGGAAGCTTGATTTCCACATGCTTGGAATTTCCAGAAACAGTTACTGGTTTCTTTTTGCCCAAGAATTCAGCCCTTAGCTTTTCTCTCTTGTGTAGCATTTTGCTATAAGCTGCAAGGAGAAGCCAAGCTGCATTCTCTAAGTTTACATTGAAAAATTCTTCAGCTAAATGCCCAGGCTAACCATTTTCAATTCTGCCTTCCATAAAACATCAGAAGTTTATCTTGCTAAGTTCTCTGCAACTTTAGAACATGGATTGCCTTTCCTCCAGTTTCCAAAAACTGTTTCATCATTTACTTCTAAGGCATCATAAAATGTCTCTTTAGCGTCCATATTACTATCAACAGTCTCTTCAAAGTACTGTAGGTCTTTTCTACAAAACATCTCAAAATTCCTCCAAAAAATACCCCTTACCCATTTATAAAACTGTTCCAACATTTTGGAAATTGTAAAAGCATTTCCCCACTCCTTGGTACCAAATTCTGTATTAGTCAGCCAAAGGAGTGCTGTTGCAAAATAATAGAAATTGTTTGGTTTTCATAAATGGTATTTTTTTGTGGTAGAAGCTTACAGCTACCAGGCCACAAAGCATAAGTTACTTCCCTCACCAAAGTTTGTTGCCACATGTTGGAGCAGG
>JAQZBX010084410.1:0-13295 GCA_029593785.1 Cabassous unicinctus | reverse complement strand
TGGCCACAGCAGGGGCCTGGGTCCTCTGCACGGAGACCCTGGTGTGTGTCTTCACGAGATAGTCGGTGAACTCCTGATAGGGAGACTTGGTGAACACAGTCTCCTTCCAGAGGTCAGGGGTGAGATAGCTGTACGTCTTGGAGATGGCGTCGAAGGTGGCCTTGGCAAAGTTGCCCAGGGTGGCTGTGCAGCCCCTGGCCGAGGTGTAGCAGTCGTCGATCCCAGCTATCAGCAGCAGCTTCTTGGGCACAGGGGCCGAGACAATGCCAGTGCCCCTGGGCGTGGGGATGAGAAGCACCAGCACGGAGCCGCAGCGTCCTGTCACCTTGCAAGGCACAGTGTGGGGCTTGCCGGTCTTGTTCCCCTAATAGCCCCACCACACAGGGACAATGGAAAGCTTGGCCAGAATGATGGCCCCGCAGATGGCAGAGGCTACCTCCTTGGAGCACTTCACGCCCAGACCCACGTGGCCATTGTAGTTCCCGATTGCGACAAAGGCCTTGAATCTGGTCCGCTGGCCAGCGCGGGTCTGTTTCTGCATAGGCATGATTTTCAGAACCTCATCCTTGAGGGACATCTGCAGGAAAAAGTCAATGATCTCAGACTCCTTTATGGGCAGAGAGAAAAGATAGATCTCCTCCAGAGACTTGATCTTCGTGTCCTTAACCAAGTGGCCCAGCTTGGTGACAGGGAGCCACTCCTTGTCCTCGGCCTTGCCTCCGCGAGCTCCACGGCCGCGGCCTCGGCCCCGGACCCCGCTGCCAAAGCCGCCACGGAAGCCGCCGCGGCCTCCCATTCCAGGGCTCTCGGGGCCTCCGGGGCCTCCCGCAGCACCGGCGTTGTCTACCATTTGATGTTTTCTCAAAAAAGAAGCTCGTTGTATCATCTTGTTGCATCAGCTCACCGTATCAACCTGTTGCATCAGCTCTTTGTCTTGCTTGTCTTTTTTAGGAGACACTGGGAATCAAACCTAGGACCTTCCGTGTGGTAGTCAGGTGTCCAACCGCTTGAGCCACATCCGCTTCCCACTTCCTTTAATATTTCCTGCAAAGGTGGATTTTTTTCTATGAACTCTGTTAGTTTCTGTTTGTTTGTGAATATTTTAATCACCTTCATATTTGAAGGACAATTTTGCTGGATAAAGAATTCTTGGCTGACAGTTTCCTAATTGTATGGTACCATTGTCTTCTCACCTCCATGGTTTCTGATGAGAAATCCGCAGTAAGGCTCACTGACCATCCCTTATATGTGATGGTTTGCTTCTCCCTTACTGCTCTCAGAATTTTCTCTTTATCTTTGATTTTTGACCTTCTGAGTAGTTTGTGTCTTGGAGTAGATCTATTCACATTTATTTTTATTGGGGTATTCTGTGCTTCTTGGACATGTAAGTTCATTTCTTTAGTGAAGGTTGGGAAATTTTCAGCCATTATTTCCTGAAATACTCTTTCTGCCCTTTTTCCCTTCCCTTCTCCTTCTGGAACTCCCGTGACACGTATGTTATTGTGTTTCATGTTATCATTCAACTCCATGAGCCGCTGCTCAATATTTTCCATTCTTTTCTCTTTCTGTTCTTTTCTCTCTTCAATTTCAGCTGTTCTGTATCACTTATTCTTTCTTCTATCACATTGGGTCTGCTGTTGTATGCCTCTAATGTGCTTTTGATCTCACCTATCATGTCTTTCATTCCCATGAACTCTGTTACTTTTCTATTCAGGTTTTCAAATTCTTCTTTGTGCTTGCTCAGTGTCTTCTTGATGTCCTTTATCTCTTTAGCCATATTTCCATTCAAATTATTAATTTGATTTTGGAAATTTGTGAGCATCTTGTTTATTAGCTGTCTGAAATCCTGTGTCTCTTCTGGGACTTTGATATATTTCTTTTCTTGGGTCATTTCTTCCATTTTTTTAGTGTGGCTTGTAGTTTTTTGCTGATGTCTAGGCATCTGATTAGGATGGTGAGATTACTCAGATGCTCAATTTCTTTCTCTTTCCTAGGGATTTAGTGGCAGGAGGCTGTGTGTTACTGCTGTTCTTTGATTCTTGATTCAACCTGTTCTGTGTCTTTAGGATTGTCCCTGTTAGTTGCTCAAATCTGGGTCCTGGACCCAGTAATGGGTTGCAGGCCTGCTTCCTGGGGCTTTGGGGAGTGAGGCTGTAAAGGCCAGGAAAAGCCTCTCTTATTTACTTTTAATTTCCTCACATGCATTTCCTTGGTCCACCAGCAGATGGCGCTATTTAGCAGCCCTCTATTCGGAGTGTGTTTGCTCCAACAAGGACTGGATCAGTGTGATGGAGGATCCTGCCTGGAGGCTAAAAGCCTCATAATTCAAACTTTCTCAGAGGCAGTTCTTCAACCTTTGCTGGCAGCCCCCTCCCTTTTCCTAGGTAGGAAATAATTCCACTCCCCTCTGCATCATCAACAACCAGTCCTGGTCAGTAGAGAGGGAGATTGAGAGGGTCAGAGCTCTTTAGTACCTTGCTGGCTCCCAAGGTACATAATAGCGACCCCCACACACATACACGCCTGGAAGCTCTTGTGAGACACAGCAGACCAAGTTTGTGGGTGGAAAGCTGAGTCAGTCTTAGGCTGTGCCCCTCTCTTTCACCTTTCCTGGGGAGATGGATCCCTTGAGCTCTTTTTGTCTGTAGCCACCAGCCCCAAGGCCTGAGACTTCAAAAGTGTCTTTAGTGTGGGGGAGGGTGCCGGCAGTTGCACCTGCGTTTTTTAACTCACAGTTTTGCCATGGTGATTCTTTTCCTTTGTCCCTCTCTCTTCTGGGTGGTGTCCAGCCTTCCCCTGGTGTCCTAAACCCTAGATGATTTTTTTCCAGGCCATTTATGCCTGTCCTTAGAGAAGAGAGTACCATGTCTTTCTAGTCCGCCATCTTCCCAGAAGTCCTTCTGTATTTATATTGTGAACCACAATCCTCATCTACCGCCAACATCACTGTTACACAGTCCCTAGATTATCTGCCAACATTAAACCTCCCTAGACTACCCATTTCAGCCGCAATCACATCCATAAATCAACAGTGTTTGTTGTACTCATTATAATGTGCTATCATCAACTCCATCCATTACCACATATTTATTTTTTTATTATCATCATTCAGCCAAGTCAGTATTCTGTTATTGATGGTGCAGATAGAAGACTGATTGTAGGAGTCTTCCTGAAGTAAGTCAAAAAGTTAGCCTGCCCTCAAGAATATTCAAGCTGCTTGAATGTATCTGTTATGTTTCAATTATCCATCAATTGTCTATCAAGTGTCTATCTGAGGATGGCATTTTGTATCATTCAACAAAATAATCTTTTGTTTTAAATTTATTTGTTTCAAAAACTGCTCCTTTCCCTCATTCTTAAAAGATCAGGACTTAGAGGATAAAATGATGGTCACCTTCCTT
Source organism: Cabassous unicinctus (assembly GCA_029593785.1). Lineage (NCBI taxonomy): Eukaryota > Metazoa > Chordata > Mammalia > Cingulata > Chlamyphoridae > Cabassous > Cabassous unicinctus. Next base: position 9,894 of record JAQZBX010084410.1, on the reverse strand, counting down.
AGACCTGGAATTGTTGTGTGAACTCTGACTTTATTTCCTTTGGCTTTCATCCTTCTCACGGGAGCCTGTGCTCCTCTCCCGTCTCAGTGTCTCTCTTCCAAGGGTCACTCACCAGTGTTACAAAGGACCAAAAGTGTTAAGAAGTGAGAACGAGGAGACCTTGTATAATCAGAGCTGTGCCTGCCTCAGAAAAGGGGGCTGCTCTCATTTCTATAAAGTATTTCCTATATAGCATCCTCCATCCAAACAGGTAACAAGTGTTCTTTTTTTTTTTTTTTTTAATTTTTTATTGTTGATAAAAATCAAGATTTTTCACAGTACATGCCAATATTTGTAAAATGATATACAAATACATATGCATATATGTGCATTTTCTTACATAAATGTTATAACAAGTGTTCTTGATCAAGATCCTTGTCCTTGGCCCTCCCTCTTCTACCAGCCCCCTGGCCATCCCCACCTAGATGTCCCATGGACTCCTGAAATTAAGCATGGGGACTACAAACCCATGCTCCTACCTGCCCGCCCCAGCCCTCCACCATGCCCTGCCACACTCCCTAGCCCTGGTGGCCCTAATCTCTGTTAATGGCTCAAACTCCAGATTCACTCTTGGCCTGCTCCCCTTCTTCACTCCTAATCCCATTGGTCTTGGAGTCCTGTCAGTTACATGTCCTAAATATCCACTGCCTCCCCTCTGCAGGCCCTCGGGTTCCTGTGTGATTATTCAAGAGCCTCCACACTGCCCTTCCTCTGCCTTTCCCCCCTCCCAGTCTAATCTCCCAATCTGTTGACAGAGTCTCCTTTCCTGTTAAAGAGCCTTTACAACCCCCCTTTGCCCTCTGGACGAAGTCCTAACTCCTTGGCACATCGCACAGCCACGTGGGCTCTGCCCCCTCCCCCTGGGCTGGCTGCACCACGGGCTCCTGCCTGGCCGTCCAGCTCCTTGCTGGCGACTAAACACCCCCTGGGAGCCGGCCCAAGCTGTCCCTCTCCCAGGAATGCTCTTTCTTGCCAGCCGGCCACCCTCACTTCCTCTGTGGCCTTTCTGACCACCTGCACTAGACCAACTCTCCATTCTCCACAAGGACTTTGCAAACTTCTCTGACAGCAAGACTCTCATCAGACAACTCCCTGTCATTTATGAAGACCACCACTGAGCACCAGACCCCAGACCTTACACACCTTCTCTCTCTCAGTCCTCACTATAACCCTGTGAGGCACCAGAATTGTTTCGCTGTGGAGGAAACCCAGATGTGGACGGTTAGGGAACTTCCCCGAGGTCACAGAGCCAGGAGGTGGAGGAGTCTTGACCCCATGGCCTGAGTCTTGATCCCAGAGCCCGAGCACATAGCTGCAGAGTAGCTGCGGAGCGTCCGCGCTGGGCCGCAGCTCCTGTCACCGCACTTTACAATGACCAGCTTGCTTGCCTTCCTCCCTCAGGCTGTGACTCCCTGAGAGCAAGGACCCTGTCTGGCTTATGTTTGTGTCCCTGGTCCCCAGTCCAGGGCTGGGTTCATGGGCAGATTTTCACCTAGTTTGCTTCCTAACCAGTTTTTGCCCCACCCCTCCGTGCAGCGACAGGATCTTCCAGAATCTGTACTTCTCTCATGCCTGCAAATATTGTGAACCTCCCTTCAGCCCCATCTGAAGTCCCAGTCCAGCAACCATTGATTCAAACCCCCAGGTCCCGAACACCAAGCCTGGGGGCTTCCATTTCACCAAGTGCTATTTGGTGGTGTTTGTTTTGGCCTCAATCCCTTCCTTGGGCAAGTGGCAGGTAAGGGCTGGACATGGGGCACTCTTGGCCACTCCTGGGCTCCACAGCCCACACCCCCAAGTGACCTCTGGCTGAAAAGCAAACAGCTTAAGAGCACTCCGAAGCCTGGATTCTGTCCCGTCTGTTCCTCAGAAGGTGCCCTGATGAGTGGTTATGGGAAATCAATAAAGGCGCTTCTGGGTCCCTGCACAAGGCCTGAGCATGGCTGCGAGGGGGTCAGATAACCACTTTCAAGGGACCCCCAGCAAAGTTGGTCACACCCACAGTCACTTGGGTGACACACCAGGGGTACCTGGGGGTGTGCTGGGGTTGAAACCTGCCCAGACAACCATCAGCTGCCAACCTCTCACTTTCTCTCCCTCCCTCTTCTTTTCCTTTCTGTTCTCAAAGCGGGACTTCTGCGCCTGGCCTGGGGGTGGTGCGGGAAGGGTGGGGGGAGCTGCTCCTGACTGGGGCCCGAGGGCCAGCCTCCCCACCGTGACCCCAAGGCCGCCCATCCAGCAGGCTACGTTGGCTCCCCTTTCCTTATAAATTCAAGTCACAGCTAAAGAGAGTCCCGTGGATGAATGGAGACATTTTCCTGACATCAGTATTTTCACTTAGTGGGAGGAGAGCGTGTTCTCCTGGCACAGTGCTTTGGTCATGGGAAGCATCCGTGTGAGCAGGGTTACAATTTGTTTCACTTTATTTTTGCTGAGTTGCCTTGGGAGCCTGAACTTTGATCTGGGTGGGAATCATTAATTCATTTGCTCATGAGAACAGCGTAGACCCACGAGCAGCCTCTTGTCAGAATAAAATGTCCTCCCTTGGCTCCAAGAAGAGGCCTGAACTCTTTTCCCATTAGCCTGATGTGTGTCACAGCACCCCTATTCCACTTCTCCCCCTTCGCCCCCACCCTCTTTAATCACCTTTCTTGTGTCCTGTCAATGTGGCAACAGCTACAACCCAGAAAACAGGGAGGTGGCGTTTCCCTTCAGCTGCTATCTTGTAACTCCCTCTTAATTTACAATCTGTTTGCTGTTTCAGATGTTTGGAAAGAAAACTCCTTAGTCAGAGGCCCTGGGAAGCTTCATCGTCAGTGAAATCTGGGCACTTCTTTCCCACCCCAGGCTTTTTTTTATTTTGTGGCTTGAACCTAACATCTGTGAGGCAGGCAGGACTTCATAAGCCTTGTGTCACTAGATACCTGTTGAAAGGATGCATTTGGGGATAAAAAATCTGGGCAGGGACCAGAAGTGACAACTAGTATTTATCTGATATCAACCTCCACTGGCAGGGAGTGAGATGGGCAGTCCAGCGCCCAGAGAGGAGAGAGGCAAAAGGAAACCCATCCTAGCTGCAGATGCTACTGTCACCTACCAGGAACCCCTTCTCCTGATGGCTGACAACAAAGCCAAAGGTTTCTGAAGACCTTTCTTGGCTGCAGAGTGAGTGAGCAGCATCTTGGTGGCACATACCTCCTGGGGCTGACCTCTGGGGAAAGGGTCTTCCCTAGCACATCCATAAAAGGCAACACATGTCCATCTGCCCTTGTTTTTAATTGTCTTGTGGTGCTTCTGAAAGATTGTGAAGGAAGGGGCACGAGCTATTATTTTAGGTAATCATTTCAACATGGGACTTGGTAGGGAACAAAAGCATAACCAAATTGTTTCTGTGAGGTGGCTCTCAGGCCGCGATGGTTCAGGGCTTTCCCTGGTAGCTGTGTTCAGAGAAGAGGTGATGGTGAATGGTTAGAGCCAATCCCAGGACAAAAGGAATCCTGAGCCTTCCAGGGCCCCGAGGATGGGGCCCGAACACTATCACTGGGAGAGAGCAGGGATCAGGCAGCCAGAGTTTGAATTCTGGCACCATCACTTTCTAGCTGTAAGACCATGAACCAGTTGCATAACATCTATAAAATGGTATAGGAATTAAAGCAGACAATACCAAAACAGAGTTCTTAGAAGGACTAAAGAGATGGTACATCTTAAACACTTAGCATGACACTTGGAACACTTGGAACATAGTAACTGTTCATAGTAACTGGAGGTACCAGGTGTTGAACCCAGGACCTTGTACATGGTAAGCAGGTGCTCAACCACTAAGCTACATCTGCTCCCCATTTTTTTTCTTCTTTTTTAAAAATTATTATTATTTAGGACACTAAGTTTTTCTGGGCATGTACACTGTGTTTCACCTGACATGGGTACAAGGATGTTTAACACACAGCACCTGATTAAATGAAATAATTTGGAACCAGCAGGTCAGCTATTCATGATCAAGTGACTATGAGCAGCCTACACTTGACCTGAAGGAAGAGGCTACAGTAGTAATCAAGATCCACAAGTGGACCTGCCAAGCGATGATGAGTAGGGTCAGGGAGAGAAGATGCCAATGTTGCTCAGTATCATCCTGGGAGACCTCAGAGAGTGCTCCAGCAGGGACTGATGGGTGGGTGGGATGTGAAGGTGTGGGGAGACAGTGCTCAGCCAGAGCCCATCCTGGGAGGTGAATCCCAACAAAGGCTGTCCATTCATTCACTCAATACCTGCTAAGCACCTATGTGCCAGGCACACATTCCCATCCCAAATGCACAGAAAGTGCCCTGGTCTTCTTGAGCATTTGGTGCCTGGTCAAGCCCTGGAAGGTGAGCCCTATTTCTTGGGCATGTCATTCCCCACCCACGAGCCATTCCAAACCTTAGATGCTTTAGATTTTATTTACTTATTTATTTACTTTACTGAACCACTTCAGAATAAATTATGGACATCACATGTCACCTCCAAACACTTCAACATCCTATCAAAATAGAGAGGACATTCTCCTATATAAACTCAATACCTTTATCACATCTAAGAAGATTAACAATAATTTCTGACTATCATTTGATACCTAGTTTATATTTGATTTCCCCCAAGTGTCCCTAAAATGTCTTTTATAGCTTGCCAGTTCAGACCAGAGTCTGGTCAAGGAGTATGTAGTCCATTTTGTTGTATGTTTCTTTTAATCTACAACTGTTCTCCCATCCTTTTATCTTCTATTATACTGACTTTTTGAAGAGACCAGGGCAGTTGTCTTTCTGAATTTTTCTGATTGTTTCCTCCGTTGTGTCATTTAACTTGTTCCTCTATCTCCTGTATTTCTTCTAATAGTACAACTTTCCTAAATGTCAATCTTCAAACATCACCAACTTCATCTAGTTTTCAGATGATCTGGGGCTCTGCAAAAAGTTGGTGCAGATTTTGGTTTCTGTTCCAACATGTAAAAAGCTGGAGGGAAAAAAATGCCTTCCTGTAAAGGAAGAAGGATATGGATTTCATCAAACTTTGCTTCACAAACCATGCAAACAAGAAGATTGTGGAGTGAAACATTTAAAGAGTTGAAAGGAGAAAAACATAAACCTAGAATTCTATTTTCAGTGAAGTTATCCTTCAAAAGTGAAGAAGAAATAAAGACTTTCTCAGACAAACAAAAACTAAGTAGACTTTTCTTGCAAGAAATGTCAAAAGAAGTTCTTCAGAGAGAAGGAAAATTATACAGTCAGAAACTCAGATCTGCATATAGACAGAGTGTCAGGGAAGGAATAAATGAAGAGGAGCTGACTCAAATTTGGATGTTATGTAAAAACAGAGGGAGAGGATGTAGCTCAAGTAGTTGAGCGCTTGCTTCCCATGTACAAGGTCCTGGGTTCAATCCCAGTAACTCCTAAAAACAAACAAATGAAAAAACTAGCCCTCATTGGGGAGCAGATGTAGCTCAATGGTTGAGCACCTGCTGTGCATGTACAAGGTCCTGGGTTCATTACCCAGTACCTCAACAAATGGGCAAAAGGATCAAAAAGGTTCAAGAAAATTCTGAAGAGTAATACAAGAGGGAAATATCTATAGAAAAATTAAAACATATTAAAAAGCCTATAATAACCAAGTGGTTAAAATGGGAAATGTTATGTCTTATATATGTTACCACACACAAAAAAATTTAAGCTATAATAATAGTAATAATACTAGAGAAAATGTGATAGGGGTATTTTAGTTTCCTGGTTGCTAAAACAAATACCATACAATGGGATGACTTAACAACAAGAATTTTCTGGCTCACCATTTCAGAGGCTAGAAGGCTTGCTGCCTCCCAGGGTTGGTATCTTCTGCCTGGCTGGCAATCTGGGATTCCTTGGCTTTTGCATCCTATGGCAATGCACATGCTGGCATCTTTTTCTTTGTCTTCTGAGTTCCATTGACTTTCAGCTACTTGCTGATCCCCATGGCTTCCCTCCTTGTGTCCAATTTCTTTTGCTTATAAGGACTACAACCATACTGGATTAAGGCCCACACTCACTAACCAAGAACGTCTTCAAAGGTCCTATTTCCAAATGGGTTCACACCCATAAGACCAGGGATTGGGACCCAAATTTGCCTTTAGTGGGGAACATAATCCAATCCTCAACAAGGGGTGGGGATGAGGATGAGGATGAGGAAGAAGCAGCACTCTCAGCACAGAAGGGAGGTCCAAGCGCACAGCCAGAAGGGCATGCGTGTCTCAAGAGAGGTTCCAACAGAGGCCTGAGTGCACTCGCGAACCTGGCCTTCTATGGGAACTGGCCCTGGGAGTCACCAGTGCTGCTGGGCTGTCTCTGCCCAATCAGGACTGGCTGGTGGTCAGTGGCCACCTTCCTCCCTGGGACTTCCCCAGGCTTCCTCATGGCTCCCTCCCTCACTCCTTCAGACCGCTGCTTAGAGCTTTTCCAGACCCCCAGCTAAAAGAGTGCCCCCCAGCCTTTGCTAGCCCTATTTTTTCCACAGACTGTCTGCTGTATTTGCCTTCATAGCACACATCACCATCCGACATATACTAATTATTTCTTTTGTGTGGTCTGTCCTCCTCCAAGACTGTGAATTTCATTAGGACAGGAAGCTTTGTTACCTTGTTCACTGCAGTATGACCAGTGCCTAGAACGGTTTCCCATACAGAGAAGACACCTAATAAACTTTGTTTTTTTTTTTGTTTGTTTTTTTTTAAAGATTTATTTATTTTTTTATTTATTTATTCCCCCCCTTGCTGCCTGTGCTGCTGTGTCCATTCGCTGCGCGTCTTCTCTGTGTCTGCTTATCTCCCCCTTGCTGTGAGGTCTTGCCGCATCAGCCCACGGCGTGAGCCGGCCTGCCCTCACAAGGAGGCGCCGGGAAGCGAACCCGGGGCCTCTCATATGGTAAACGGGTGCTCTATCCATTGCGCGACACCCGCTTCCTGCCGTGAGGTTGCTGCATCAGCCCACCGCACCGCTCAGGCCGGCGTGCCCTCACAAGGAGGCCTCGGGACGTGAACCCGGGCCTCCCATATGGTAAATGGGGGCTCTATCCACTGAGCCACACCCGCTTCCCCCTAATAAACTTTGGATGGATGGATGGATGGATGGATGGATGGATGGATGGATAGATAATTGTATGGATGGTTGGATGGATGGATGGATGGATGGATGGATGGATGGTTGGATGGATGGATGGATGGATGGATGGATAGTTGGATGGATGGTTGGATGGATGGATGGATGGATGAATGGATGGTTGGATGGATGGGCTCCGCAGCAAACAGCACATAACTGGCCCCAACTAAACAGAGATTGTTTGAGATTATCTTTGCTCTTCACAGAAACATGTACTACAAATCTGATATTCCACTTAACCTTAACTGGTATAAAAATACATCATCTGTGAATAGCAACAGCAGCGAACTCTCCCCTTGCAAGTTTCTTCCTGGCCTTGGGTCATCCCTGCCCCCTCCTTCCTCCGAGGCAGAGCTGCTGCTGCCAGAGTTTGGGCAACTCCTGGATCATTCAGCTCAGGGTGAGTCTGGGGCCTCTTGGCCATAAATACCATTTAGTCCCACTCAGCAAATAAGAGCCCTGTGAATTATAGCATTTGGCTTGGAGGGTGATTCCTTTGTCTGATTTTTTTTTGAGGAGCAGAGAGGGGACGTCTGCTTTTTTTTTTTCCTTTGCCCTCAAATACTGAACAGGTGCTGCATTCAACTCCTAGCCAAGGCTTGTGGTTTAGAGTGGGCAACGAGCCAGGGGGCCTGGGGAGAGGTGGGGCGGCGGACTGGGAGTCAGGGTGGAAGGCAGGTGAAGAGGCCCCTTGGAGGTGCTGTCCACTGAGAGAAGGAGGAGGGCTACGTTTTGTTTCATTGCGGTAAAACCAACAAATGAGACGTGGGAGGGGCCTGTCATCTAAAGAGGGGCATCTGATCCTGGCCTTCAGCCCTTGAACCTGTATGCAACATATTGTGACCACTTGCCTTTGGGTACCTTTCTGGGAGAGTGTCAGTGGCTTTAACTGGTTTCCCAACGAGGGAAAAAAAACGTGTAAGAAAAACTCAGAGATAGCACCTGGCAGCCCTCTGGATACATGAATCAACAAAGTGTGTCAAACTCCTACTCCAGCTGCCCTCCCTCCCTGCCTTCCTCCCATCCCACTAACAGGGGAGACAAAGCCCAATGGGAAGAGGCGAATTGGGGTGTTTTAGTTTAGTTTTTTGAGTTGACATTGCCTGAGGGCTTCCTGTGTAGACAGCACAGTGTTAACTCCAATAAATTAAAAAAAAAAAAAAAATCATCATCATCATCATCAAAGCCAGCTCTTTCCTACCTCTTAAAAGATCCTGTTCAGGGTGCTTGCCTTACATTAGCCCCTTTAAGCTCCCAACAGCCCTATGAAGTAGGTCCCATTATTCTCAACTCATTTTACAGATCATATAACTGAGGCACAGAGAGGTTAAATGGTTTGTCCAAAATCCATTGAGACTGGACGTAAACCCAGAGGAAGGGCTCTAGGTCGCGCATACAACCTCTCTAGCCTTATATCAAATCATCTGAGCCTCACAACCACCCCCCAAGCACATACTACTGTCATCTCCTTTTGACAGTTGGTTATACTGAGGTCAGGCAACTGGCCCAAAGTGGCCCCGTGCTTTGCAAACCTCCCACCAACGAGGGCCCAGAGCCAAAGAAGAGTCCAAGGAACTCAGAGGGATGAGAGGTCACTCTAGGCAGGGGTTACAGGGGAGGAGTATGGCAGGAGGCGGTGGGGGTCTGGAAGGCCACGAAACTCGGATTCGTGCCCGAGGAAGGTTCCTGGGGAGCTGGGAGCCGCCAAGCAGGCAGGGAGGACTGGGCCATGACCCCAGCCAGGAGAGGAGGCTCATGGCCCTGGAGGTGGAGCCTCGGTCTTCAAGTTAATACCCACTCGCAATCCCTGTTTTGCATTAAAGTTGCATGGGCTTACTTCCAGGAGCGCTTTCCAGGGGTACAGACGTAAGGCAGCCTCACCACCAAGTCTTTTTTATGTATTTTTTTTCCATTGGAGAAGTTGTAGGTTTACATAGAAATCATGCAGAAAATATCGTTCCCTCCCCACCCCCACCCCTGCAGTTTTCCCTACTATTAACACTTTGCATTAGTGTGGTACCTTTGTTACAAATGATGAAACAATATTATAATTATACTATTAATTGTAGTCCACAGCTTACATTAGAGTTTCCTGATTGTGTTGTTCAGTCCTAAGGTTTTTTTTTAAATTTTATTCTAGATATATATATATATACAACCTAAAATGTACCCTTTTCACCACATTCACTGGAGTTAATCACATTTGCAATGTTGTGTAACCATCACCACCATCCATTACCAAAACTTCCCTATCACCCCAAACAGTCCCAATTAAGCATTAACCCCCCATTCCCTTTCCCCATCTTGGCCCCTGGTAATCTGTATTTTAATTTCTGACTCTATGAAATTTCTTATTCTAATTATTTCTTATCAATGAGATTATACAATATTGGTCCTTGAGTGTTGGCTTATTTCACTCAATATGATGTCTTCAAGGTTCATCCATGTTGTTGCATGTATCATAACTCCATTCCTTTTTATGGCTGAATAATATTCCATTGTATGTATGTGCCACATTTTGCTTACCCATTTTTCGGTTGATGGACACTTGGGTTGCTTCTATTTTGGGGCAATTGTGAATTTGAACATCAGTGTGCAAATATCTATTTGAGTCCCTGCTTTCAATTATTTTGGATATATATCTAGTAGAGGGACTGCCAGATCCTATGGTAATTCCATTTTTAACTTTCTGAGGAAT
>JAQZBX010084409.1:0-13263 GCA_029593785.1 Cabassous unicinctus | reverse complement strand
CTATTCAATGGGTGTTCTCCTTCATTCTTTTGCATTTGGATGTTAAATTCTCCCAGGATCAGTTTATTTTTTCATTTATTGAAGTAATAACTTATATATAAACATAAATAAACAATAAGTGTATAGTAATAGTTGTGAACTTACAAAACAACCTTATGTAATGTTATACAGAGCTCTCATACCTCACCCTACCTTGCATTGTTGTAAAACCTTTTTACTAATGATTAAAGAGCATTCTGAAAATATTACTACTAACCAAAGTATTTTATATTTGGTGTATTTTTTCCCAAACCACGCTATTATTATTATTATTATTATTATATCATTTATACATGAACATATGAAAACAATATGTGTATAGTAAAAGTTGTGAGCTTCAAAAGCAAACATGCATAATATCATACAGGGGTCCAAACATCAACCCTTCACTAACACCTTGCATTGTTTTGAGACATTTGTTAAAAATTATGAAAGAATGTCCTCAAAATCCTTATTATTAACTATAGTCTATCTTATTTTTTATGTATTTTCCCTCAACCTATCCTATTATTATTTTTAAATATATTTTTACGAATGAAGTTGTAAACTTGCAAAACAATCATGCACATGTGCAGAATTCACATACAAAGCCCCTCTATCAATACACCACAGCGTGGTTGAACATTTGTTACAGATTATAAAATGATATCATCAGATTATTACCAGGTCCATAGTTTACACTTGGCACACATTTTCCATACTCCCACATTATCAACACAGAACATCTTTGGCATAGATCCATGAATATTACTGTTAACCACAGTCCATAGGTCACTCTAGTTGTATTTTTCCCATGCTTCTCCAGATTCCCACCACCCTGCAATAGTGATGTACATCTGCCCTGGGTCACAAAGGACACTCTTGCATCTGTACCATAAATCACAATTCTCATCCACCTCTGGGTTTACTGTGTTATTTAATCTCTAGATTATTCTCTATCTTTCTGTCAATTGGCGTTTATATTCCTAGACTACCCTTTTCAGTCACATTCTCATTTATAAACCAGCTGTTATTCACTATAATGTGTTACCATCAATTCTATACATTTCCACACTTTTACAGTAAAGTTAATTAAAACTTCTACATACATTAAACATCAGTAGTCCATCTCAGTTCTCCTGTTATCTCATTTAATAGCCCACCACCTACGACCAGGCCTTGAAGATATTTTCCAACATTTTCTTCTAGAGGCTTTATGGTTCTTGCTTTTATATTTAGATTTTTGTTTCATTTTGAGTTAACTTTTTATAAGGTGTGAGGTAGAGGCCCTCTTTCCTTCTTTTGGCTATGGATATCCAGTTCTCCCAGCACCGTTTGCTGAATGGACTGTTCTCCCTGAGCTGGGTGGGTTTGACAGGCTTGTCAAAAATCCCTTGGCCTTAGATGTGAGGGTCTGTTTCTGAACCAATAATTTGGTTCCATTGGTCTATGTGCCTGTGTTAATGCCAGTACCATGCCATTTTTACTACTGCAGCTAGGTATTATGATTTAAAGTACAGAAGTGAGAGTCCTCCAGCTTTGCTTTTCCTTTCTAAGATGTTTCTGGCTATTCAGGGTCCCTTATCATTCCAAATACATTTGATAATAATGCTTTCATGTATTTAAAAAATGCTGGCAAAATTTTTATTAGGATTGCATTCAATCTATATATCAATTTGAGTAGAATTGACATCTTAATGATATTTATTCTTCCAATCCGTAAGCAGGAAATGTTCTTCCAATTATTTAGGTCTTTTTTGATTTCTTTTAACAATGAGTTGTAGTTTTCTGAATACAAGTGCTTTACATCATTGGTTAAATTATTCCTAAATATTTGTTTTTTTTCTGTCATATTTTATTTTCACCACACTTGAACCTTTTAAATTACCTTTACTGATATAATCTTCATTTCCAGACTCTCTTCCAAACCTCTCTCTCCTGTCTTTTCTTTTCAGGGTGGCACATACTTCAGCATTTCCTGCAAAGTCGATCTCTTCTTTACAAAATCTCTCAGTTTCTGGTTATCTGTGAATATTCTAAACTTGCCCTCATTTTTGAACTGCAATCTTGATGGATATAAGATTCTTGGCTGGAAATTTTTCTCTTGCAGTATTTTAAATATATCATACCATTGTCTTCTTGCCTCCATGGTTTCTGGTGAGAAATCAGCACTGAATCTTATTGAGCATCCCTTATATGTTGCACATTGCTTTTCTCTTGCTGCACTCAGAATTGTCTCTTTGTCTTTGGCATTTGACATTCTCCTTAGTTTGTGTCTCAGAGTTGGTATATTTGGATTTATTTGTATGGGATTACATTGTGCTCCTTGAACATGGATATCCATGTCCTTCATTAGGGTTGGGAAATTTTCTCCCATTATTTCTTCAACTATTTCTTCTGCCCTTTTCCCTTCTCTTCTCCTTCTGGGACACACATGGCATGCATGTTTGCATGTCTCTTGCTGTCTTTTAGTTTCCTGAGACTTTATTAAATTTTTTCCATTCTTTTCTCCATCTGTTCTTTCGTATGTTTGCTTTCAGATGCCATTTCTTCAAGCTCACCAATCCTTTCTTCTGCATCCTCAAATCTGCTATTATAAGATTCCATTGTAGTTTTAATTTCATTTATTGTGCCTTTCATTCCCATAAGATCTGCTATTTTTCTATTTATGCTTTCAAATTCTTCCTTGTGTTTATTCAATGTCTTCTTCTTCTTTTTTTTTTTTTCAAGATTTATTTATTTTATTTTATTTATCCCCCCCCTTGCTGCTTGTGCTGCTGTGTCCTTTCGCTGCGTGTCTTCTCTGTGTCTGCTTATCTCCCCCTTGCTGTGAGGTCTTGCCGCATCAGCCCACGGTGCCGCGCGAGCTGGCCTGCCCTCACAAGGAGGCGCCGGGAGGCGAACCCGGGACCTCTCATATGGTAAACTGGTGCTCTATCCACTGCAACACACCCGCTTCCTGCCGTGAGGTTGCTGCATCAGCCCACCGCACCGCTCAGGCCGGCGTGCCCTCACAAGGAGGCCTCAGGACGGGAACCCGGGCCTCCCATATGGTAAACGGGGGCTCTATCCACTGAGCCACACCCGCTTCCCCTCAATGTCTTCTTAATATCCTTATTCTCTTTAGCCATCTCATTGAATTTATTAAGGAGATTTGTTTGAACATATGTGATTAGTTGTCTCAATTCCTTTACATCATCTGGAGGCTTATCTTTTTCCTTTAACTGGGCCATATCTTCCTTTTTCTTGGTGTGGATTGTAATTTTATGTTCGTGTCTTGACATCTGGCTTACTAGATGTAATTATTCTGGGGAGAATTTCTTTAGTTTAGGGATTTCTTGCCCTTTTATCCCTTGCTAGTTGTGTAGTAAGAACCAAGGATGTAGTTGGTGCTATAAGCTATGTAGGCTCAAGCTGCCCTCATTTCCCCAGGGACCGATGAAGCTTCTCCCAACTTACTACTTTGCCAGGGATAGGGTCGGAGCCACATCCATGTGTAATAATCCAAGTTGTGCATGCCTAAACTGTAGTTGCCCAGAGGGACTGATGAAGCTTCAAGCCCCTTTCTCCCTTGCCTCAGGAAGAGATGGAGCTGAAGGTGTGGGCAGCTATCTATACCTTTTGGGTCCAAAATGACCACAGTTGCCCTGGTTGTCTTCCAACTATTCAGTCTGTGCCTGCCAAATGTACCTGTAGTTACCGAGAGGTTGGTGCAGTGACCACCAGCTTCCTCCCTGCTATTGGGGGCTGAAGACTAGGCTAGGGCTGCAGTCCACTCTGGGTGAAAGAAGGCAGAAATCACATCACTGTGATTTTCAGTGAGCCGGGCTTCCCCTCATGCTGGGGGGTGGAGTCAAAATTGTGGCTACTGTCCTCTTTCTGACTTGACAGGTTCAAACTTTAGCTGTTCTTAGGATTATACTTTAGCCAGCCTAATTTACTAATAAGTAGCTGAAATTGGTGGCCACCTGTATCTTCCTCCCCTGTTTTGGGGAAATGCAGCCTCCAATTCCAGCTACAGAATAGCTCCTGAAGCTGCTTGTACCACCAGAGTAAGATGATCACTGGGCTCCATGGCATGGCGTGTATTTTCCTGGAGATACTGGCACAGGTCTCCCCAGCTTCCTCCCTGGGGCTTATGCTAAAGCTGCTATCTGATCTTTGTGGAAAGAAGCCCTGTGATTTTCAGCCCGTCCCATTCACACTCATTCCTATGACTATACTTGACCGAATTTGCTAATTAGTAGCTGAAGTTGGTGCCCAGTCGTCTCTTCCTTTCCCATTTTTTGATAGTGGAGCTTCTAATTTTAGCCACGGAATAGCTCCCAAGGTAGCTTGTGCCACCAGTGGAGGATGGGCACCAGCCTCTGAGGCATGGAGTATTCTACTCATGAATCATCTCTGCAGATGGGCAGTCTCCTTCTTCCATCATTTCTAGGGTGTTGCAGGATGTTCTTCAGGTGCTTTAGATTGCTTTCGGTGATTACTAACTGCCCTGTAGCACAACTTGTTGCTAGGAGCTCCTTACTCTGCCACCATTTTTCTGGTTGTCCTCCCAGCATCAGTTTTTGAAGGGACTATTCTTTCCCAATTGAGTGGTCATGGGAGCTTTGTTAAAATTAATTTGCAATAGATGTGAGGGTCTATTTCTGAACTCTCAATTCTATTCCATTGGTCTATATATCTATCCTTGTGCCAGTACCATGCTGTTTTTGAACATTGTTGTTTTATAATAAGCTTTAAATTCAAGAAGTTTAATTTCTCCAACTTTATTATACATTTTAAAGATATTTTTGGCTATTCATGATCCCTTACAATTCTAGAAAATTTGAAAATTCCTTTTCCATTTATGCAAAGTAGAATGTTGGAATTTTTATTGGACTAGCATTGAATCTTTAAATCATTTTGGGTAAAACTGATATCATAAAATATTTTAGTCTTCCAATCCATGAACATGGAATGTCCTTCTACTTATTTAGGTCTTTGATTTCTTTTGTCAATGTTTTCTACTTTACTGTGTGCAGGCCCTTTCCATCCTTGGCTAAACTTATTCATATATATTTGATTCTTTTAGTGGTTATTGTAAATGAAAGCTTTTTCTTCATTTCATCCTCAGACTGCTCATTACTATTATACAGAAACATTACTGATTTTTGCATGTTGATCATTCACTACACCACCTTGCTGAATTTGTTTATTAGCACTTATAACTGTATTGTAGATTATTGGGACTTCCTATATGTAGATCATGTCATCTGCAAATAGTGAAAGGTTTATTTCTTCCTTTCCAATTTGGAAGCCTTTCACTTATTTTTCTTGCCTTATTTCTCTGGCTAGAATGTCCAGTACATTGTCAAAAACAGTGGTGAGATTGAGCATCATTGTCTTTTCCAGATATTAGAGGGAAAACATTCAGACTTTCACCATTGAATATGATGTTAGTTGTGCGATTTTCATACAAGTCATTTTTCATGTGGAGTAAGCTTACTTCTATTCCTATCTTTTTTTTTTTCATCAAGAAAGAATGCCAGATTATGTCAAATGCCTTTTCTGCATTAACTGCAATGATCATTGGTTTTACCCTTCATTTTTTTAATGTGGTATATTATATTAATTTATGCTCTAATGTACCTTTGCATACCAAAGTTAAAACCTATTTGATGATGGATTATTTCCTTAAAGAATTTTGTTGAGATATATTCACATATCCTATTTTATAATTACTATAATGTGCAGTTGGATTTGATTTGCAAGTATTTTGAGGATTTTTCACATCTATATTCATAAAAGTAATTTGTCCATAATTTGCTTTACTTGTAGCATCTTTTTCTGACTTTGGCTTTAAGGAGAAGTTGGCCTTTATAATGTATTAGGTAATGCTCTCTCCTTTTCAGTTTTTATAAAGAGTTTGAACAGTATTTGTCTTAAATATTCTTGGAATAATTTGTAGAATTCTCCTGTGAAGCCATCAGTTACTGGGCATTTTTCCCCTTTTTGTGGGGTTATTGGTGACTGAATATATCTATTTATTTGTAATTGATCTGCTGGGGTCTTCTCTTTCTTCTAGAGTCTGTGTTCATTGCTTGTGTTTCAAGGAATTTGTCCTTTTCCAGCCTTTCTTCTATTTCCAAACTTTCATTTTCAACCTATTAATGTCTCTGAGTCAATGGTGAGTCTCTTGTAGACAACAAATAGGAGGGGATCGTGTGTTTTTTTCATCTATTTTGTCAATCTGTGTCTTTCGGTTGGGGAGTTTCAGACATTAACATTTAGTGCTATCACTGTAAAGGCAGTACTTACTTCACCCATTTGTCCTTTGGTTTTTATACATCACATCTTTTTCTAGTTATATGTCACATCTTTTTGTGTATTTTAAATCTTACAAAGTAAATTTTCTGTCCATAATGGAATTAAACTGGGATTTAATAAGCAGCAAAGAATCAGAATAGGCACAAATATATGTAAATCAAACATCACACTTATACAATCAGTGGGTCAAGTAGGAAATTGTAAAAGAAATCAGGAACTACCCTGAAACAAATGAAAATGAAAACAAAACATAGAAAACTTATGGGAGGTAGCTGAAGCAGTGAGAGGGAAATTTATAGACAAAAATGTCTATATTAAAAAAGAAGAAAATGCTAACATCAAAGGCCTAAATGCACACATGGAGGTAATAGAAAAAGAACAACATAATCCAAAACAAGCAGAAAAATGGAAATAACAAAGATTGGAGCACAATTAAATGAGATTGAGAATAAAATACACTAGAAAAATTTAACAAAATCAAAACTTTGTTCTTTAAGAAAATTAATAAAATTGACAAATCCTTAGCTAGACTAACAAAGAAAAAAGACAGAAGATGCAAAAAATAGAAATAAAAAATGAGAGTTTTATGTCACCACTGTTCCCACAGAAATAAAGAGTATCATGAGAGGACACTTTGAAAAATTGAGTGCCAACTAGATGGATAACTTAAATGAAATGAACAAATTTCAAGAAACACACACCAATAAGCATTGACAAAAGAAGAAATAGAAGAACTCAACAGACCATCACAAGTAGTGAGATTGAATTATTTATCAAAACCTCCCAACATTGTAAAGCCTTGGACAAGATGGCTTCACAAGTGAATTCTATCAATCATTCTGGAAAGATCTAATATACTGCTTAAATTCTTCCAAAAAATACAAGTAGAGGAAGTATTACCTAACTCTTTCTATTATGCCATTACCTTAAAAACAAAGCCACATAAAACAAAATACTTCAAGAAA
Source organism: Cabassous unicinctus (assembly GCA_029593785.1). Taxonomy (NCBI): domain Eukaryota; kingdom Metazoa; phylum Chordata; class Mammalia; order Cingulata; family Chlamyphoridae; genus Cabassous; species Cabassous unicinctus. Next base: position 5,971 of record JAQZBX010084409.1, on the reverse strand, counting down.
GGAAAACCACAGACCAATCTTCTAATGAACTTAGATGCTAAAATCTTCAACAAAATACTTGCTAATCATATTCAATGAAACATCAAACAAATTATACACCATGATCACATGGGTTTTATCCCAGGTATGCAAGGATGGCTCAACATAAGCAAATCAAATTATTATTGTGTATTACATAATACACCACAATAACAGATAAAAAAAAATTCATATGATCATCTCTATTGATGCAGAAAAAAATTTTGGCAAGATACACCATCCTTTCTTGAAAAAAAAAAGCACTTTCAGGAAAGTGCTATAAGTTCTATAGGAATAGAAGGAAATTTTCTCAACATTCAACATTATTAAGGATATATATGAAAAACCTACAGCTAGCATATTCTCAATGGTGAAAGGATACAAATTAACTTCCACATTTATTTGTAAGGATAAGGGAGCATAAACAGTCAAATATATCTTGAACAGGAAAAATTATATTAGAGGAATCATGCTACCTGACTTTAAAGCATAATACAAAGCTACAGTGGTCAAAACTGCATGGTATTGGCACAAATATAGATACACTGACCAATGGAACCAAATTCAGGGTTCAGACCTAGAACTGTGTATATTCAGCCAACAGATATTCAACAAGGCCACTAAGCAAACTCAGCTGGGTCAGAGTAGTCTCTTTAAGAAATTGGGCTTGGAGAACTAGATATCCATATCCAAAAGAATGAAAGTAGATCACCATCTTATACCCCAAACAAAAATTAACTCAAGATGGATCAAAGACCTAAATATAAATGCCAAGACCAAAAAGCTCTTAGAAAATAATGTAGGGAATCATCTACAAGATCCTGTAGTAGGAAATGGTTTCATAAACTTTGCACACAAAGCACCAGCAACAAAATAAAAAATAGATAAATGGGATCTCCTAAAAATTAAAAAATTTTGCCTTTCAAAGGCATTTGTTGAGAAAGTGAAAAGGCATCCTACTCAATGGTACAAAATATTTGGGAACCACTTATCTAATAAGAGTCGAATATCTAGCATATATAAAGAAATCCTACATCTCAAAAATAAAAAACAAATAACCCATTCAAAAATGGGCAAGAGATTTGAATAGACACTTTTCCAAAGAGGAAATACAGGTGGCTAAAAAGTTCATGAAAAGATGCTCATCATCACTAGCTATAAGGAATGCAAATCAAAACTGCAATGACATATCTTCTTGCCCTATTACACTTGTTGCTATTTTAAAAACAAAAGAAAACTATAAGTGTTTTATTGGATATGGAGGAATGGAACCCTCATTCACTGTTAATGGAAATGAAGAAGGGGCAGCCATTGTGTAGGATAGTTTGGCAATTCCTCCCTAAACTAACTATAAAATTTCCATATGATCAAGCAATCCCACTGTGAGATATATACCCAGAAGAATGGAAAGAAAGGGCATGAACAGATATATGCTTACCGATGTCATAATGGAATTATTTGCTGTAGCCAAAAGTTGTAAGCAACCCAGGTGTTTATCAACAGATGAATGAATACAGATAATGTTGAAATACATATAATAGAATATTACTCAGGTGTAAGAAGTAATGTAGTTTTGACATGTGCAACAACATGGATGAATCTTAACAACTTTAAATGATGTGAAGTATGGCAGTCACTAAAGGATAAATATTGCAGTATTTACTGATATGACCTAAGCATATTGAGCAGACTCACAGAGAGAGTCTTGAAGACATGTTACCAGGATACAAAAAGGGAGTAGAGAGGGGCAAGCCAATGCTCAATCTGAATAGAATCAATGAAAAGGTAGAAGTAGGTGGTTTAGAAGTGGATGGGGGTGATGGCAGTGCAATCATGTGAGGTCGACAGTGCTGGAGTGTAAGGGTGAGCAGTGTTGAGGGGTTGGTTTGGAATATTCATGGTACTGGGTGTAGGGCTTGTGGAAGAATCAGGTGAACACTAGGTAGATGGAGGTCTGTGGTTAAAAGTACAATTACTTCTTATATTTTTATTTATTCAATTAATTTTAAAATTTATGACACATAGTCCTTTATATTCCAGCATGGGATATGACTCCTGGGGATAAGCCTCCTTGGCATGAAGGGATTGCTACCAAGTACCAACAAGCAATGCATCTGGAAAAAAAATGCCTTGACCAAAAGGGGAAAAAGCTAAAAACAAATGAGTCTGTGTGGCTAAGAGACTTCAAAGTGAGTTGGAAGGCCATTCCAGAGGTAGCACTTATGCACATCTCAGCAGGATCTCATTGACAGCTAAAGTAGATACAACCCCAAATAACAAAGCTCCTCAGGGCTATGGAGACATCCAGAAACGATAGAGAAGACAGCTCAGGAGTTTGGCCCCTTCCCATTGGGCCCTAATCTGGAATTTGTGCTCCCCAGTGTGATTGAGTTAGGCTCAGCAGTGTTTTCCCTATGCGTGACTCTTCTGTCCTTCTAGTTGAACATATAATTCATACTAGAGTTCATAGACTTCAATCTTTGGGCTGTCTTTGTGCCAGCTGCACCCTGAATTTCACAGAGTTGCAACACCTACTCTCCAGTTCAACGGACTCACCCAGGACAACTAATGGGGAGGAGATGATGGACAAACAACATACCAAGGTACTGAGAGTGTCTACAACTGCAAGCGAGTCCCATCCATTGGATGTATGGGATTGACGTCCCCTTCAATTAATGGTGGAGTGGGCATCACCATCCCAGAGACTTCAGGAATGGGAAATGAACTATTCATTAAAATAAACTTATTAGTAATTTTCTGTAGACTTATTGTGATTCTAGCAATGGAAGAAATACCATTGTTGTGGAGGCAGCTTTCCATGGATGTTCTGGTTTTAGGGAGAGGAAAAAGCAGGTGTAATAGGGGGGCATTTTCAGGACTTGAGAATCCTCCTGAATGACATTACAATGACAAATACAAGACATTATATATCTGTCCATAACCTACAGAGCTGAATGGGAAAGAGTATAAACTACAAACATAAACTGCAATCCATGCTTTAGTGGCATTGCTCCAAAATGTGTTTATCAATTGCAATGAATGTGCCACATTGATGAAAGATGTGCCTAGTGTCGGAAAATGTGAGTGTTGTGGGGAACCAGGGATATGGGAATCCCCTACATATTCTCTGTAACATTTATGTAATCGAAGTATTGTTTAAAAAGTAAAAAAGTTGGGAAAATTACAATACACAGACTTCTTGCATATTGAGAAATCTACTTTTAAACGTTATTAAACAAATATTGGGGAAGCATTATCACCTAAAATTAGTAAGAAATTCCCTATGATCCTATGATCCATTTTACAAAGTCAAAATCATAAAATACTTTAATAATTAAAAAAAAATCAGAAATCAACATAACCATAAGTAATTGTGATAAAATAAATTTGAATCAATAACAGTTTGTTATACTATTTAATATTTGATTAACTTACTAAAACATTTCTAATTTTGTTATTCAAGTAAAGTTGAAAAAATTAGCTGTGGATAGTATCTAAATATCTATATAAAACATGATTTAATTCATTTTTTATTCAACATGTTTGACTATATTACAGCCGAACATCTTGTTGGTAGTAAAATTATAATACAGAATGCATTCAAAGAAAAGTATGAAGAATTTCAAGGTGGAAAAATTTTAAAACTCCATCATTTAAAATAAAATTTTATGCTTTGGAAAGATGTGAAAATTTCAAAAGGTGAATATTTTATAATCCTTTATTTAAAAATTCAAGGATATGTTCATGGCTAAATTGGTATTTCGCTAAAGTCAAGTTCAAAGCTGAATATCATCATCATATGATGAACTATTAGGGAAAGAGTTAATATTACCTATTATGTAATTAAAATTAATGTTTTAAAACATACTTTAGCATAAATATTTCAATATTTAATATTGCAGAATAAAAAAGCAATGCTTCTGTCAAACTAGTATCGAGATTTTTTTTTTTATTAGGTTAGGAAGAAAGCAATAGCAAGGATGTTTTATTTTGACAAATGTTTTATTTTTTCTTCATATTCTTTTTACTTCTTTGCATCTGTAATGAAAAGCAATAGCTTATTTTGTTTTAAACAAATGCAATGATTTTTCTCCTCAATTTGAGAAAATATATATTCTGCATATAATTTATGATGATAAAATTAAGCATTCCTACATAGGATATTTTACTTAACTACCCATGCTCTATAAGTAAATAGATAACAAAATAAATACAAACTTAAAGACATTTTGTGAATGCTATCTTCCAAATATTTCTGTAAAGATTAGAATTATGAGGAAGTTTAATATCCATTATTTTGCTTTTTTGTTATTAACTGGTTAATTTCTATTTGCTTTCAAAATACTTTCCTTTTAATGATTTTTGTAAGTTGTTGGTAATTGCTTTGCAAATGAAGTTAAGGACTTTCACAATCATAATTAATTATTGTTGCCTTTTCTCTAAAAGAAATGTATGTTTATATTTTTTAATGGGATAGAATTTCTCTATCTCTTGTGTACATGATGCTTTCGTTCAAGTTACATCTAGAACCCTTATTTATATTAGAAATTTATTATTCAAATGCTTTATTTACTACTATTTACTGAAGTCATGCTGATTAAATCAGGTGGCAGTTTCTGTCAACCCTTGGTCATCCATTACACAAATATACAGGGGTATTGGTGACACTGAAACAAGGAACTATTAGCCTTTCAAACCTCAGGTGTATAGCTAAAACCAATGAGAGAATTTGTTTGAACATCTTCTGAAGGTCCTATTTACAATGGCTTTACACCCACAAGAGTAGATTAAGATAAAGAACATGCTTTTGTTGGGTGGGGGGTGATAATCCAACCTACCATTTTCTCCTTGAATATTTCCACAGAACAAGGTTATTCACTTATGTAACCACATTAAGTCCAGTTATCAAGTTGAAGAATTTTATTTATATAACGCATAAGACTCATATTCCAGTTTTTTCATTTCTCAATAATGTAATTTGATCATTATGTTCTTCATTATGAAGTCTTGTCTAGGATCTATTTAGTTTTCATTGCCTCATCTCTTTCTCTTTTTAAATTGTGGTAACATATATACATCATAAAATCCATCTCAACCATTCCCAAGTTTACAATTTTGTGGCCCTAATCAAATTCATAATGTGCTTCAGTCAAAACCATCCATGACAGAAATTTTTTTATCACCCCAAAGACTCTGCACCAATTGTTCATCAACTCCCCATTCCCCCTCTACTTTCTTTCTAACATATACTCTACTTTCTGTCTTTATGACTGTGTATAATTCTAGTTATTTCTTATAAATGGAATCATGCACTATTTGTCCTTTTATGTGTGGCTTATTGATATTTGCTATTTCTCTATCAAATACACACATACACATGTGCTGAAAGAAAAACCTTACTCTTTTCACCTGACACATTTATAAGAAAAATGTAATTTAACTACAAAATGACACTGCATTGCCACATATGAAATGGTTAATTATAGAATGTTGACTTACTATCATTTATACACATTAAAAAATAGGTACATTTATTTTACAGAGACCACCATGCAAAAAATGATACATCTAAGATTTTTATTAAAGTCCCTAAATCAAGGGAGAACATCACATTGGAAAATATTCAAGAGAAATTTAGAAATACATTTATAAAGTTTTGGGTTCTGAGGTGAAACAATTTAAGACAGGATTTCAAATACTGTCAACTGTTTGGGATTTGGAAAAATTCACTACTTAGTAGCTTAAGGATGTGGGAGGGGGACACAGTGAGACAAATATCTTGAAGTGATGTTTTAAATGTAATGGGACACTTCCTGATGAGCTAATTCTTATCTTCATAAGAAGACTTTCTGCTGAGATGAACAAGTATCTGCCCAGATATATTGAAATATTTAAATTTCCTAAAGCAACAGTGAAGTTATTTATTGGTCTGAAGTCAACCTCCAGTGCAGGG
>JAQZBX010084408.1:0-13262 GCA_029593785.1 Cabassous unicinctus | reverse complement strand
AAAGAAAGAAAGACACTACCAGCAAAATTGATATAAAAAAGTAGAAAATATGAATAGTCCTAGATATAGGACTATTAAATTCATATTAAAAACCTTACCATAAAGAAAGCTTCATGAACAGATGGTTTCACTCATGAATCCTATCAAATAGCTATGGGAGAACATTAACCAATCCTACAACAAACTCTTTCATAAAGTAGAAGAGAAGAAAACACTTCTCAACTCGTATTATGAGGTCAGAATCCCCTTTATGGAAAAACCATATAAAGATATTACCTTAAAAAAGAGAAAAATATTTGAACACAGTCTAAAAAAAAATTTTAACAAAATTTTAGCAAATCAAATTCTGCAATATACCAAAAAGGTAATATGCCATGACAATGTGAGATTTATCCCAGGACTGCAAAGGTGGTGTAAAATGTGAAAATCAATCAGTATAATTCACCTTACTAGCAGATTAAAGGGGAAAGAACATTATATCATTTCAATAGATGCAGAAAATGCATTTGACATTTTCAATATGAATTCATGATAGAACCCACTCAGCAAACTAGAAATTGAAGGGAAACTTCTTCAACCTGATAAAGGACATCTACCAAAAACCTACACCTAACATCATATTTAATGGTGTAAGGCTAAATGTTTCTTTCCTAAGATCAAGAACAAGAAAAGGATGTTCATTCTTGCCACTTCTATTAAACATTGTATTAGATGTCCTGGGCAGTACAATAAGTTAAGAAAAGGAAACAAAAGGCATACAGTTTGGAAAAGACAAAGTAAAATTTATTATTATCAGATGTTATTATCATATATGTAGAAAATTATAAGAAATCTCAAAAAGCTGCAAAAAGTAATAAATGAGTTTAGCAAGGTCACAGGATACATGGTCAAAATAGAAACTTCTATTCTAGTTCTATATACTAATAATGAAAAATTGGAAATTGGAATAAAAATAATGTTTACAATAGACTAAAAACATGAAATACTTAGGGAAAGATAAATTTAACAAAATATGTGCAATATCTGAACACCAAAAATTACAAAATTTTGCTTAAAAATTGAGAAAGGTCTTAACACAAAACTCAAGCGATATCTTACGTTCATGGCTTGAATATCTCAATATTGCTAATGTGGCAATTCTCCCCAAATGGATCAACTCATTTGATGCATCCCAATGAAAATCCTGTGAGGACTCTGCAGAATTCAGCAAGCCTTTTCTAACACTTATATGAAAATGCAAAGGACCTAAAATAGCAAAAACAATTTTTTAAAAGAACAAAATTAGAGGACTTACACTACCAAATTTCAAGACTTGGTCAAGATAGTGTAGTTTAATATAAGGATAGACACAGATCAATGGAACAGAACTGAGAGTTCAAAAACAGACCCATACGTGTATGGTCAATTAATTTTAAACAAGGAACCAAGGAATTAAATGGGAAAAGGATTCTTTTCAACACATGATGCTTGACCAACCTGATATAGATGAATGGATCTCAGCCCTTACTTTGCACCATATACCAACAACTCAAAATAGATCATAGAATGACATAGGAAAAATCTATGTGTTCTTGGTATAGGCCAAATTTCTTTGACAGGAACCCAAGGCATATTCAATAAGAGAAAAAGAAATGTTTAATTGGACTTCATCAAAAATGAAAAAGAATTATTTTTGAAAGACATTAAGAAAATGAAAAAAGCAAGTCATAGACTGTGAAAAAATATTTTCCATTCATGTATCTAACAAAGTACTTATATCTAGGACATGTAAAGAACACTTACAACTCAATAATAATAAGACAATTCTATTTTAAAAATGGGGAAAAGATTTGAATAGACACTTCAACAAAGAAGATAGACCCATGTCCAGAAAGCACATGAAAAGACGGTCAAATTCATTAAGCATCAAAAAAATTTAAACCCAAATCATAAAGATATACCACTATATATTCCACTCAGATTATTAAAATTAAAAGACTGATAATATAAAGTATGGTGAGGATGTGGAGCAACTGGAAAGTTCACACATTATTGGTGGGAATGTAAAATGGTGTAACTACTTTGGACAATAATGGGGCAGTTTCTTAAAAAATTAAAAATAAGAACTTGCAGGGAAGATGGTAGAGTAGGGAGTTCCAGGACATAGCCCCTCCACCAAAACAACTATTAAACAGACAGGAACTGTCAGAAACAACTATTTTGAAATTCCAGAGGCCAGGGGAGCACTGTATAGCATTCAGGGAAGAGCATGAGGAAGAGGCTGATAAATTATGTGGAATTTATCCCTGGTATGCAAGGTTGGTTCAATATAAGAAAATCAATTAATATAATACACCAAATTAACAGAATGAAGGGAAAAAACCACATGATCATCTCAATTAATGCAGAAAAGGCATTTGACAAAATGCATCATCCAATCCTGATAAAAACACTTAAAACACTAGAAATTGAAGGAAACTTCCTTAACGTGATAAAAGGCATATATGAAAAGCCCACAGTTAACATCCTACTTAATGTGAAAGACTGAAAGCTTTCCCTCTAAGATCAGGAACAAGACAAGGACACTCACTATCGTGACTTACTCAACATTGTACTGGAAGTTCTTACCAGAGCGATTAGGAAAGAAAAAGAAATAAAGCGTATCCAGATTGGAGAGGAAGAAATAGAACTTTCCCTGTTGCAGATGATATGACCTTATATACAGAAAATCCTGAAAAAAATCCACAACAAAGCTGCTAGAGCTAATAAATGAATTCAGCAAAGTGGCGGGGTACAAGATCAGCACCCCAAAATCAGTAGTGTTTCTATACACATGCAACAAACAATTGGAAGAAGAAATCAAGAAAAAATTCCATTCACAATAGCAACTGAAAAAATCAAATATCTAGGAATAAGTCTAACTAAGGAAGTAAAGGACTTGTGCACAAAACACTACCAAACATTGTTAAAAGAAATTACGAAGATCTAAATAAAAGGAAGTATATTCCATGTTCACGGATTGGAAAACTAAATATCATTTAGACGTCAATACTACCCAAAGCAATTTATAGATTCAATGCAAGCCCATTCCAAAAGACCATAAGAGGATACTATGAACAACTGTATGCCAACCAATCAGACAACTTAGAGGAAATGGACAAATTCCTAGATATACCCAAACAAACTACACTGTCTCTGGAAAAAATAGAAGATCTCAACAGACCAATTACAAGTAAAGAGGTTGAATCAGTAATCAAAAGCCTCCCAAAAAAGAAAAGCCCAGGACCAGATGGCCCACGGGTGAATTCTAGCAATCATTCCAAGAAAAATTCATACCAATCCTACTCAAGTTCTTTAAAAAAATGGAAGAGGAGTGAATACTAACTAATGAACTCAGCAAAAGTGGTGGGATACAAGATCAACACACAAGAACCACTAACGTTCTATAAACTAGTAATGAGCAACCTGAGGAGAAAATTAAGAAAAGAGTTCCATTTACAATAGCAACTAAAAGAACAAAATATCTAGTAATAAATTTAACCAATGATGTAAAGGACTTGTACACAGAAAAGTACACACATTGCTAAAAGATATCAAAGAAAACCTAAGAACAAAGAAGATGTAAAGGACTTGTACACAGAAAAGTACACACATTGCTAAAAGATATCAAAGAAAACCTAAGAACAAAGAAGATAGGAGGACATTCTGTGCTCATGGATTGGAAGACTATTTATTGTTAACATGCCGATTCTAACCAAATCGATTTACAGATTCAAAGCAGACCTAAACAAAATTCCAACAGCCTATTTTGCAGAAATGGAAAAGCATATTATCAAATTTATTTGGAAAGGTAAGGGGCCCCAAATATCCAAAAACATGTTGAAAAAGAAGAATTAAGTTGGAGGACTCACATTTTCTGGCTTTAAAGCATATTACAAAGCAACTGTGGTCAAATCAGAATGGTAATAGCATAAGGAAAGATATATTCAACAATGGAATCAACCTGAGAGTTCAGAAATGGACCCTCACATCTATGGTCAATTGATTTTTGACAAGGCTGCCAAGTTCACTCAACTTGGGAAAGAATAGTCTTTTCAACAAGTGGTGCTGGGAGAACTGGATATACATATTCAAAAGAATGAAAGAGGACCCATACCTCATACTGTATACAAAACTTTACTCAAAATGGATCAAAGACCTAAATATAAGGACCAAGACTATAAAACTCTTAGAAGAAAATATAGGGAAGCATCTTCAATATCTTGTAGAAATGGTTTCTTAGACTTTATACCCAAAGCACAAGCCAGAAAAGGAAAAAATAGATAAATTGGACCTCCTCAAAATAAAAAAATAAAAATCTTTGTGCATCGAAGGACTTTGTCAAGAAAGTGAAAAGCTAACCTACTCAATGGGAGAATATATTTGGAAACTGCATATCTGATAAGAGTTTAATATCCAGAATATATAAAGAAATCCTACAACTCAACCAATAAAAAGACAAACAACCCGATTAGAAAATGGGCAAAAGACTTGAATAGCTATTTCTCCAAAGATGAAATAAAAATGGCTAAATAGCATACGAAAGACACTCAACATCACTAACTATTAGGCAAATACAAATCAAAACCACAATGGTATATCATTTCACACCTACTAGAATGGCCCCTATTAAAAAAAAAAACAAAGCAGAAAACTATAAGTGTTGGAGAGTATGTAGAGAAATAGAAATCTTCACTCATTGCTGGTGGGAATGTAAAATGGTGCAGTTGCTCTGGAAGACAGTTTGGCAGTTCCTCAGGAATCTAAGTATAGAATTACCATATGACCTGGCAATCCCACTACTAGGTACATATCCAGAAGAACTGAAAGCAGGGACTTGAACAGATATTTGCACACCGATTATTCACAGTTGCCAAATGGAAACAACCCAAATGTCCATCAACCGATGGATAAACAAAGTGTGCTATATATATACACATACATTTACACATATATATATATTTAATACTATTCAGCCATAAAAGGGAATGAAGTCCTGATACATGTGACAACGTGGATGGACATTGAAGACTTTATGTTGAGTGAAATAAGCCAGAAACAAAAACACAAATATTGTATGATCTCACTGTTATGAATTACTCATAATAAGCAAGCTCATAGAGTTAGTAGCTAGAATATGGGTTACCAGGAGATAGATTGGGGTTAGAGAATGGGGAGTTGATGTTTAACTTGTATAGAATTTCTCTTTAGGCTGATGGTACATATTTGGAAATGGATGGTGGTGATGGTAGCACATTAATGTGAGTGGAATATATGGCCATGAACTGTATATAGGTGAATGTGGGAAAAAGGGGAAAATGTAGGATGTAAAAATTACTAGAATAAAAATTAAAAGATGAAAGATAGAATGGTACAACACAGTGAACCCTATTGTAGACAATGGACTGTAGTTAATAGTACAAGTCTAAGAATGTTCTTTCATGACTTATAACTCATGCACGACACTGATAAAAGGAGGTAATAGTAGGGTGGTATATGGGGAAAATACACCTAATGTAAATAATGGGCAATAGACAGAACTATTTTAATAATCCTTCATCTAATGTAACAAAGGTAAAGAATGTTGAGAAAAGTACAATTATTAAAATGCTATCATCAATTGTAACAAATGTTCCACATCAATGCATTGTGTTGGTGGTGGGGTGGTATATGAGAATCTTGTATTTTATGCATGATTGTTGTATAAACCCACAACTTCTCTAATAAAGGGGAAAATGTAAAAAACAAGAATAAAAAATTAAACCTACGTTTACTATTAGACCTGACAATTCCAGTTCCAGCTATGTACTTAAAAGAAATGAAAATATATGTCCTCACAAAGACTTGTGCATCAATGTTCATAGCAAGCAGCTTTATTCACAAAAGCCCAGACCTGGAAACAACCCTGATATCCATTATCAGGTGAATGGATAAGCAAATTGTGGCATATACTTACAATGGAACACTGCTCAGTAATAAAAAGGAATACACTATTGCTACATGCAATAGCATAGACACAACTCAAAAGCATGTTAGGCAAAAGACTGCAGACACGAAAGCGTCTGCTTTCATGATTCCATTTAAATGAAACTCTAGTAGTGAAAAACTAATCTATGGTGAAAGAAAACAGGTCCCTGTTTACATGGAATTGGGATTGGGACTGGGATATGGACTGGGAAGAGCACAAGGAAATACTTTAAGGTAATAGAATTATTTTATGTCTTCACTGTGCTGATGGCTGTACAGGTGTATTCATCTGTCAAAATGCATTAAAGTGTACACCTAAAGTATGTACATTTTATTATATGTAAGAATTGTTTATAATTATTATAACAATGATGTTGATTAAAATATGTTCTATAATGGTCTCTGCTTTACTGTTTTATTATTCATATATTCATTTATCAAATGCTTAATTGTCAGGCACTGTGCTAGGACTTTGATAAAACAGTGGTGAATGAGACAGACAAGGAAGTTTCCCTTTTGAATATTTCATCATTGTTGTAGAGACAGATAAAGAACAAGTGGATTAAATGTAAAAAAGGAATGTTATACAAAACTGGTACATAGCAGCATTATTCATAACAGCCCCAAAGTGGAAACAACTCAAATATCCATCAACTGATGAAGGGATAAACAAAATGTGGTATCTCTATATAATGGAATATTATTCAGCCATAAAAAGGAATGAAATACTGATATATACTACAAACATGAATGAACCTCAAAAACATTATGCTAAGTGAAAGAAACCAGACACATGCTAAGTGAAAGAAACACTTACGCATATTGTAAGATTCCATTTATATGTCTAGATTCTAGACAAATCAGTAGAAACAGAAAGTAGCTCAGCGGTTGCCAAGGGCTTGTCGAAGGGGGATGGGCATGGCGAGTGACTGCTAATGGGTAAGGGATCTTTTTAGGGCGATGAAAAGTTCTGGCATTAGATAGTGGTGATGATTGTACAACCTTGTGAATACACTAAAACCCACTGAGTTGTCGACTTTAAAAATGAAGCTTATGGTATATGAATTCCATCTCATCCTAGTCTGCCAGGCTGCTGTGACAAACACCACATGAGGATTTATTGACTCATGGTTCAGAGGCCAGAAGTCCCAAATCAAGGTGCCAGTAAGGCCAGCTCTCCTCCTGACATCTGTAACGCTCTGGTGCTGGTTTGGCACAACTTGTGGGGTTCCTTGGCCTGTATCTCTGACTTCCATCACCTAGAGATTTCTTTCTCTCTGTTTCTGCTCTTTCCTTCCAGTTTCCACTAATTCTCCCTGTGGCCTTTTTTGACTGACTGCATCCGAATATCTTCTGCTAATAAAGGGCTCCAGTAATATGGATGGAGACCCCCCTGATTCAGCTGAGCCACACCTCACAGGATCCTAGAAGATCCAACGCACCAATGACTACACACCTTAACCGATAACATCTTTAAAGGGTGCTATTTACAAACTGTTGGGGTACATAATTCAATCTACCACATATCTCAATAAAAATTTCACTTTTAAACAAAAAGGAAGCATAGAATGAACAAATAGAAGAACAATGGCATGTCACGATAAGAATTTGAATGCAGCGATACAGAAGAACAGGAGAGGAGCTATTAGATAGGGCGGTCGAGGAAGTTTCTTGAAGGGAGATTTGAGAAGGGGTCAACCACGTGCCAAACAGGACTTGAAGCATGAAAGTGTTTCCTCTAAACCTAAGACCTGATGGGAGTGGAGGCAGGAATGATACACAATGAAGTTGATGAACATGTGCCAAGTCCAAATCAAGTACAGCCTAACAGGCCAGAGTAACAAGATTAGATGACACTTCTTTTTGTTTGCTTTAATAAAAAAAATGATTTTGGTAAATAAGAGGTGGAAATTTTATGGTTTTAAATTTGATCAGCTTTAAGTAGAAAGCCATTGTAGATATTTCAGATAAAACCATTTGGAACTCAAAACCAATGTGTGTATGTGTGTGTGTCTGTGTGTGTCAGGGGAAAACCCCACAGTGTAATACTACAAATTTCTTGAAGGTTGACTCTACAAATCTAGATGCAAGATGATCAATACTAGTTGTCACAAGTTCAGGTCAAAACGAACAATGGAGAGCTTGCTCCATTTTCCACAACAAGTACAAGTTCTTGGCATAAGTACAGGCATACATATAGCTGTACAAACTCTGAAGAGCCAGTGAAAGTATTTACATGTATAATGTAGAAAGAAATTGCCCATGGGAGTAAAGTGTTTTTATTCAAGGCTAAAATTTCAAGTCTGTATCTAATATCACAGAGCAAATGACACTTTCTGGGACTAACTGCCCAGTTACCCACTTACCCATAATTTGCCACTGATTAGAATTAGGCAATTATCATTGTAATTTGTCTTTATTGGCCTCATTTTCCACTTGAAAATGTTAAGCCATCATTTTTTTTCAGCCAATGATTCCCAACCCTTTTGGAATTCACATCCTATTTATTATTTATTTCATTCCATAATATCTCTCTATCCCAAGTGGTTGGTTTCATGTGTCTCTGGGATGAATTAAAATTTAACCAGATTTTGAAAATTATTTAAATTTGTCAGCATGCCTGAGCAAAGGGTTGCATCAAGATCTAGAGCTAGAAGTTCCTCTTAAAAGTTTAGGACACCACAGATGGGAGTTAAAATTAGGTTGAACCATCTAATATTACACATGAGGAAATCTGGGCCCAGAAAAATGACCTACCCAGGGCATCATAGTGAATTTAGGGTAGCATTGAACAAGAATAGAGGATCCCTTTGAGGTTGTTCAATCTTTTAAAATGGTATAAAATGTATGGGCACCTTATCTTTTTTTTTTTTTTAAGATTTATTTATTTATTTATTTATCCCCCCCTTGCCGCTTGTGTTTTACTGTGTCCATTCGCTGTGTGTTTCTTCCGTGTCTGCTTATCTCCCCCTTGTTGTGAGGTCCTGCTGCATCAGCCCACCGCGCTGCGCAGGCCGGCCTGCTCTCACAAGGAGGCCCCGGGAAGCGAACTCGGGGCCTCCCATATGGTAAATGGGAGCTCTATCCATTGAGCCACACCCGCTTCCCTGGGCACCATATCTTCACACGGAATGAGTTATATGGGATGGATGAAAATCATAGCAAGATAATATTAGTAATAAAGTTGACTTGTTCCAAGGATTAGGATGTTTAGGTTATAATTAAGAGGGCCGGTTACAATAGAAGTCAGACACGAGAAAGTACATACTGCATGATTCCATTTATGTAGAAATCAAAACTGGGTAAGGTTTTCTATGGTGTTAGATGTTAAGAGAGAAGTTATCTTGAGGGTTTATAGGCAAGGGGACTGTGAAGGATATGAGTGCAGATTCTGGGGTGCTGGAATGTTCTATCATTTGAACCAGGTGGTGATTACATTGGTGGTTACACAGGTGTGCTTCCTTTATGAAAATTCATGGAGCTGTGCAATTGTGATTTGTATACATTATGAATTTGTATTCATTATCTATTGCTGCATAACAAATTACCCCAAAATAATAATGTTGCTTGGAACAACAACATTATTATCTCATAGTTCGAAGGTCAGAAATATGGGCACAACTTAGGTGGGTTCTTTACTTCAGGGTTTCTCAGTCAAGGTGTTGGGGAGGGGCTTCAGTCATCTCAAGGTTCAACTGGGTAAGGATCCACTGCAAGTTCACTGGTGTAGTTGTTGGCAGGTTTCAGTTCCTCTTGGGTGTTGGCCAGAGGCCACCCTCAGTTCCTGCCACTTGGGCCTCTCCAACATGGCAGCTTCCTTCAACAATGTGTGCAAGCCAAGGAGGCAATGGAGAGAGTGCTAGCAAGATGGAAGACACAGTCTTTTGCAACCTAATCATGAAGAGACATCCCATCACTTGTCATAATTTGTTCGTTAGAAGAGAGTGACCGGGTCCAGTGCACACTGAAGGGGAGGAGATTGCACAAGGACATGAATACCCAGAGGTAGGAATCTTTGGGAGCCACTCTATCTACCACACATGTTATACTTCAACAAAAAGTTTATTTTAAAAAGAAAAGGATGTGGCCCTACCCCCATCAAGATGGTGGAAGTGAAGTGCCTCAGAGCTCTCTCTCTCCACAGAAGCTTTGAACAAACATCAGGAACTGGCAGAAACATCTTTTTCAAAGCTCCAGAAAACAGTTAAAGGTCTGCAGTAACAGGACAAGTGCTGAATCAGGAAAAATGCTATTTAAAAGCAGTAGAATCTCATGGTGCCCTGGCTGGCTCCTTCCTCATGGCTCACTGGCTTGGCATGGAGCCAGTTCATAGTCCCAGTTCAGATCCCTGCTCCCGGTTCTGGAGGGAGCAGAGTGGCCCTCATGAACATACTGGGAGCATGTATGTCTGGCACAATCTGTTGATGACCTGAGGGAATTGCTACAGAACATGCCCTGCATGTATAAGGCAGTTCACAGAGCTTTCCTATAGACCACTGTGGGAAAGCAGTCAAGTGGATGCCTGAGGCAAGGGATTGTTCGCTATAAGACATACAGTGCAGTGCCTGGGACAGTGAGGAAGCTCTTTTCTAGGGAGGAAAGGATATTCATATCCATCTAAGTGGGGAAACTCCTTGGGCTACATACTCATGCCCAAGAAAAGATGCATGTGCACAATGGACCAGGGAGGCCCCTATGCTTTGGCCTGGACCTGATCTTTAAACTCATTGTATGGTTTAGCTCTGAAGCACAGTGCTTGTACAGGTCAATCTGCAAAGACTGGTAAAGGTGTTTCCTTTTCAGTCTTCTTCTCTCTCCCCTCTCTCTCTCTCTCTCTTTTTTTTTTTTGTTAGCCATTGGCACTCAAGAAAACTCTGTCATAACCGTAGCTGGATACAAGCTTTAGGAACAGATGTCTCGGAATCTAAATTCCAGTAATAACACAATAAAATATCAAAATGCCCAGGTTTCAACAAAAGTTTACAAAATATACAAAGTAACAGGAAACAATGGCCCAGACAAAGATTAAAGCATTAGAAAGCATTGATGAGGAGGGCCAGACCTGGGACATACCAGACAAAGACTTTTAAAAAATGGTTCTAAATATGCCCAAAGGGCTAAAAGAAAATGTGGACAAGAACTACAGAAAATCAGGAAAATGTTAGATGATCACAAGGAGAATCTCAATAGAGAGACAGGTATTATGTAAAGGAACAAAACAGAGCTGAAGACCACAGTAACAGAAATAAATTCCAGCAGACTGGAGCAGGTAGAAGAAAGAATCAGCAAACTTAAAGATAAGACCATTGAAATCATCCAGTCTGAGGAGGAGAAAGAAGAAAGAATGAAGACATATGAATAGAGTCTGATGAAACTGTGGAATACCACCAAGTATATCAATCTATGAATTGTGGGAATCCCAGAAAAGAGAGAAAGGGGCAGGGAGAATATAGAAAGAAATACTGGCTGAAAACTTCCCAAACTTAATGAAAGACATGAATAAACACATCCAAGAAGCTCAACGAACTCCAAACAGGATAAACCCAAATAGACACATATTGTGACAAATTATAATCAAATTCAAATGCCAAAGATAAAAGGAGATCTCTGAAAGCTGCGAGAAGCAGTGTGTCACATACAAGGAAGCTGTGACAAGATTAGGTGCCAATTTCTCATCTGAAGCCATGGAGGCAAGAAGGCAGGATATGACAAATTTATAATGCTGAAAGAATAAAAAGCCAATCCAGAATTCTATTATCTGGCAAAACTGTTTTTCAAACATGAGGGAGAGATTAAGACATCCCCAAGTCAACAAAAGCTGAGGGAGTTTATCACCATTAGACTAGCCCTACAGGAGATACTAAAAAGAAATCTGCAGGTTGAAAGGAAAAGACACTAGACAATAGATCAAAGCTACGTGAAGAGATAAGGATCTCAAATAAGAGTAATGATGTGGGCAAATATAAATGCCAGTACTATTGTATATTTGGTTTTTAATTCCATTTTTTCTTCCTACAGGATCTAAAAGGCAAATGCATAAAATGTAATGATAAATCAGTGGTTTTAGACTCATAATGTATAAACATCCTTCTTGTAACAAGAACTATGTAAATATGGGGGACAGAGAGTTATAGGAACATGGTTTGTGTATACCATTGAAAATAAACTGGTATTTACCCCATGGTAAACTACAAAGAAAATATTGGAGAATATACAGTCTCATATAGATGGAAATGAGAGTTCAGGTGTCAGGGATTAGGGGAAGGGAAATGGGAGTTTAATGCATAATGGGTATAGGGTTTCTGCTTGGGGATGTGGCATAGGGTTAGTAAGGTGGTGAGGGCACCACAATATTGTGAATGTGATTAATCCCACTGAATGGTATGCTTGGGAGTGGTTGAGATGGGAAAACTTATGTTGTATATAATTTAAAAAGAATAAGCAACTTACTTAATGACAATTAAATACAATATGTGATCCTCAATGGGATCTAGCAAGGAAAGAGGAAAGACTCAAAAGGATATTATTGGGATGTATGAAAAAACTGGAATGTAGACTCTGAACTTCATATTGATATTAAATTTCTTGAACTTGATAACTGTACATAAAGTGGTTATATAAATGAATATCCTTGTTCTTGGGAAATGTACATGGCAGTATTCAGGGTTTAACAGAGCATAATATATACAACCTGCACTGTAGTGTTCAGAAAATGGATTAATAGACAGACATACAGACATATGGACAGATGGATGGATAGATATATAGATTGATAGACTGATGAATAGATAGAATGATAGGGTACATGTGGAAAAATATTAAAATTGGTGGATCTGGGTATCTGGGAGAGGAGGCATATGTTAGATTTCTCTGTACGGAGTTTGCATTATTTTTGTAACATCCCTGTAAGTTTCAAGGTATTTCAAAATAAGCTAAAAAAAAAAAAAAGGATGCAAGCTCAGGAATCAGGCCAACCTGGATTTAAACCCTGACCCTCCTGCCAGCTGAGAGAGCTTTCTCAAGTCACTTAACTGCCCTAAACCTCAGTTTCTGCATCTACTAAATAGGGATAAAAATATCATCTGCGTCCTAGAACTGTTGTAACTATTAAATGTGGGTATGGGAACAATGGCTACAAAGTCCTAGATGCAGGACCTGCCACAGCGTGCTCAGTGTTAGGTTAATTATTATTGTTATTTAAAAGATATTCTCAAGGTAATTTTTATTGTGAGGATAAGGAAACAGCACTATATGTCAGACACGTTGAGGAAAGGGAG